>JBAFSZ010000005.1:34332727-34343799 GCA_036919955.1 Melanotaenia pygmaea
CGAGCACGCCATGTGAAGAGGCCCTTAGAAGCACCACAGAAGAAGACAGTACAGATTAGTGATCTACGATACCACAAACTCTCTTTCCAATCCAAGTAAAATTCAAGCCAGTATCGGCGATACCAACCCGATACAGATACTCTGTACAAAATCACTTCTGAAGCAGGCTCCCTCCATCACACTCTGCTCACAACCAGACGTTACTTACATCCAAAACTTCTTATTCTCTTCTCGGTATGCAACGATTATTGCATAACCACCCACCACCCAATGTGTTAGAAAACATTATTACATGTCTATGTTCCAGTTAGTGATAAACTACATATTTAAACTACAAATTACCAAAATATTGATATTTTAACATAAAAATACAATTTTCTGTCCTGTCCTGCATCTTTCTGTCAGGAGGAAGTTTGGCCACTGATGGCCACCGTACATACGCTGTGCTATTCCCCTTGTTACCACTAGATGTCAGAAATTCTTACACTCTGTACATTTAAAAACTACTTGATTAAAAACGGGTGAAAAATGTCAGAGATAGGAGTGGCTGGACTGATTATGTGGAAGAAGTGAATGTACTGGTTTAGAGTTTAAAAGCATTGTCTCAAATGCGAACAGTGAACTTATGGAAAGATATTTTCTTAGACTGGAATCTTAAATTTTAGCTGGTGGAGGAGACTAAACAGTTACAGGACTAACATCTGTTATGAAAATGGACATTTATTTCAGGACTGTAGAAACAAGGAGTCAGGTAGGTTTCATGTAAAATGGTAAGCGGCCTGTACTTATATGGCGCTTTTATCCAAAGCGCTTTACATGTACATCACATTCACTCATTCACACACTGGTGCAACCCTTGGGCTGCAGAACAACCACTCCACCCACTAAGCCGTGTATTTTAATCCCTGTTGATCTAGTTTATCTATTTTGTATGATTGATTTTTAGGCCACATTAAGGAAAATATTTTTTTAAAGGCTTGAGAACAAAGTCGTAATATTACAAAAATTGAAGTTGTAATTTTAGGAGAATAAAGTAATAAGAGGAAAGTTGTTGACATGAGGGCGGGGGAGCACTTCATGAAGTTGTACTTCAGCACTGGCTTCAGAAACCAGGAGATGCTTCACTTTACGACTTTATTCTTGAAGCTTGTGAAATAAATTATAATTTCTTAATGTGGCCCTAATTTCTCCGTCTTAGAAAGCAAATGAAGGAACCAGTGATTTGATTTTGGGCATGATCCAGATCGCCGCCTGGATCCTGGATTCTTTAAAGGATTGTTATTCCTTTCTCTTCTTTCATCACTGTGGTTCATTATGCTGTCTGTTTATTAATAGATACCTGAATGAATGAAAATAAAGAGTTTATTTAAAAAGGTTAAAAGTAGTCAAATTCTCATCCCAGACTGCTTCAAATCCATACAACCTGAGCCAGACTGGGTTCAGAATCTGCATTTTTCCAGCATTCGGTGCCAGCTGGCTGCTTCCAGCTGGGATGGGATGTAATCTGTGGTGTAGGATAACTCCACAGGTCTCTGCTGTTAGGGATTATTTCCCCAGAGACATGAACATGAGACGCTCTGGCTGTCACTTTAACGACTATCTGTTAACTGTGAGACGAACTCATATCTGTTGGAACAAAGTTTAAAGGTCAAGCAGACGAAGAGGAGCAGTTTTTCTGCAAAAGGTGGCAAGTCAACACCACGATAATGCTGAGAGGAAAACCATTTCTCTCTCTCTCTTTCTCTCTCTGGGTGTCAGAAGAAAGAAAAGAGCAGAGTAAAAAAAGAACAAACACAATAAACAATGAAGAGAAATACAGAAAATAAGTTGACATAACATGTTAAATGAAAGCAAATGATCGGTTTCTCCCCCTGTAACTGCAGTGGCTGTATACTGCCCTCAGCTGGTCAGAAAGCAGAACTACACCAAGCTGCCCAAAGTAAATGTGCACAGAAACTAGGACGAATCACAACGGATTGTCTATAAAATACATCTTATATCTTTAAAGCAACATGTAGCCGGACGTTCAGTCTGAAACTAGAGGTCCTGAGCTAATTAAAACAAAGATTGTGCAGCTTAAGCAAGTTTTGCAACTGAGTTGAAAAACTGTTTTATCCTCCAGCAAAGCAAAGACAGATTAAATAAAACAGCTGCAGCTCCCACATCCAGCACATTCCTCGTGAAAGCTTCACACTGGAATAAAACCAAGTTAAACTCCTGTTGTTCAGAACTCATCTTTCTTTTTCCTTCACATCCTGCAGCAGCATCAGATTAAAGCTGTGGCTCGTACCTGCTCACAGCAGATCCTGGATCAGTGGTTCAGGGGCATGAAGGTGCAGTGGCGCAGCAGACACACTGCCCTGAAGCGAGAAAAACGAGTCGACCACAGGTTTTCGTGACAAACAGGAAACAGAATGACTCTGCACATCACGGGACTTCATTCTGCATGTCTGCTGATGAACGGCTGGGCCCACGCTGAAGACCACACATAGAAAAGAAAAAAGCTGCTGCATTCACAAATGAATCTGCACAGAAAGTTTAGAGAAAGGTTACGAAAGTGAAGGAGTGAAGTGTTGTGTAACTGAGTAGATAATAAATACCAAACTCCAACAAGTGTGCCAAAGCCTGGATTTCTGCCGTTCTAATAAAAATGAAGACCATGTGGGACCAGCTTTAACATTCTCACAGTTGTGTTGTTTTCTGTTTTCATGTCATGAGTCATTTGGAAACGTCTGTCTTCTGTTAAACTCATTTAAGTTGCATGTCATTGGTGCGTCTGGACCCCTACATGTGTGTTTTTACCATAAGAAGTCACAGATGCTGCTGACTGAAGACTCACGCCCAGATAGCAGACTTGTTTGGGCCAATTCTGGCACTTATGGCCCAGTTCAAGTATTGGCATGTGTTGTGTGGGTGGACCAGTTGCCAGTGGCTTGGATTATGGCAAGTCTCCTGTGGGCCACATGTGGTCCAGGTGTCAGGTGTTGGCCTGGACATGGATGCCTTCCTTGTGACAGTTTCACTGTGGGCCACATGTGGTGGTCATGTGACCAGCTACGCACACATTTAGTCAACGGAGGAAAAGAACTCCATCTTTATCAGGGTTTTTCATGTCTGCAATGTCGCCTTTACTGGACGCCAACAACTCTGATATGAGATCAATTATCTAAAGTCTATGTAATAAAGCTCCCTTCAAAGAAAACTATGTTCTTTATGAAAGGAAACAAGAAATAATCAAAGAAGACATGAATACAAAAGATTTCAAAGAAAATAAAAGTATCCTGAAAACAAAAATGGGATATTAATAATAAAAAATACCTGAGAAGCAGAAGGCTGCGGTTTGTACCTGAGAAACCAGGAAACTGAAATCTGCTCCAGATGAAGGTTATAAATCTAGATCTGGATCTCTTTAGCACGTTTATAGACTCTTACCTACAAAGGAAAGAGTTATTTCATTTTAATGTGGCCTTTTAATTCCAGTATTTCCAGTCTGATCAGCCTGACAACCACAGCATGTCCTGTTCTTCCCAGATTTGTGCAAAACTTCCCACCAGTTGGTAAAACTTAAACTCTGCTTTTACTTCCATTTCTGCATGAACAGAATGATCAGCACAACCCCCAGCAACTAAAATCATTTTATTCAGCCCACATTCTTCAGAAGAAGACAGAAAAAAGGCAGATTTAATGCTAATTCCCCTCATTTTTAGACATTTGTACAATTCCCTTCACAACACTGCTTATACATATCACTCTGAAGTCATTATATAAATAAATATACAAAACAGAACACAATGAACCCACGTTTCTGCTGTCAGACTGGATGTTGAGTGCAGTTCAGACTTTATTCCTGCATCCTCGTTGTGGTTTCAGGATAACTCCACACGGTGTCCATGAAGAATAGCAGCCGGATTAAAGTCTGAAAACGTGACTGAAAATAAACAGACGGGAGCAGAAAACTTTAAAAATGATCATTTAAATCAGAAAAACTCCAGCTTTCTTGTCTGGAGAAGTCATGAAATTATGAAACCTATTTTTTTATTAACACAATCTTACGTCCGGATGAAAGTAAATTTACTGCTGAGCCAGAAACCAGTTTCAGGAGACGAGACGAAGAATCGACCATCAGAAACATCATCAGCTCCGTCTGGCGGATGCTGACATGTTTCCATGGTGACCGACCTCTCCTCCAAAATGAAGCCTAGATGTAGCTGAATCTTTCCACATTTCCATGTGCTCTGATACACATCAACACAGCGTTTCCATGGTAATGACACAGGTTGTGTTTCAGGACAGACACCCAAACAATCAAATAGCTTTCTGGAAGTTTTTGGCATTAATTCCAACATGTCTGCAGAGGCAACATGACAGAGGCAGTAACTCCACCCCTCCCTGACTCCTCCTCGTCTGTGGGTGGTTTTACATCCACAAACAGTTTCTGGTTCTGGTTCTGAGACGGCGTCCATCTTGGAAGCAGTTCTGTTTCCATGCTTATGCTGGTGAGAGGGGGCGGAGCTTCAACTAACGTCTCCATCTTCATTTCTTCTTGTTGGTTGGTAAGCGCAGCACGATACGATGCACAGCGCTGCGTTTATGAGTGTGAATAAGGCGTTTCACACTATCTAGCTGAAAGTGATGAGATACGTTTCCTCTGTTTAACCTTTAGAAGAAGGAAAAACACATTTCCTATTATTCCGTCATTGATTATTCCTGGTTTAAGATTAAAAACAAACTTAATGTGAACGAAAGAAATTTGTGTTTCACCAATCCTCCAACTCTTCTCAATAAGAACAAATTTTAAAAGTTTAGAAAGGTATGTGTTTTAGAAACTTTACACATGCATAAATTTGGAAAATAAGTCCCTGAAATCCCGAAACGTCCTGTTATCCTGAATTATTCAGTAAAATCTGCTCTCCTCTGAGGCGACGCGTAGCAACTTCAGGTTAATCATTTATAAGGAAATGATCGAAAATAAAAACATTTGAAAAGTTGGAATCATTCTGGCGTCAAGTCTGTCATTCTTTGCAAAAATATTCTTTTTATAAAAGCTTTTTGTTTACTGAAAGCACCGATTTCTCAGCTGGCGTCGGTGCTTCGTGTGAACACATGAGAACTAGAAATCTGGACGCCAGAGGAGAGACGCTGAGTAAAACCTCCTAATTGGCCCAAATGAAATGAAAAATGAGGGTACCTGGTGAGAAAAACTTTGGCAGCAGACATGTAGATTTCCTGTTTACAAAGAGAAAATGTCGTCAAAAACCCAAAAACCACTCAAAGCCGACATTCCTGAGCCAGTTAATGCTTAACTCGGGTTAATATATTTTATAATGTAAATAATAATCATCATGCTTCATGATTTCTGCCTCAAACGCTCCTGTCTCTTTAAGGCCCCGCCTCCTAAAACCTAGAGTCTGCTCTGATTGGTCAGCTGATTGTTTGAAAGCCTGGAGACGAAACGAGGCGTTGAGGTAGCTCTGGAGCTTCTGTGGAAGAGAGCAACTCTATAACTTTGCAGACATTTTATACACAAACACAACAACCAACCCAAAAAGCCTGAAGTGATCTGTCCGAGGCTGTTCTGCTGACGATGAGCTCAGCTTCTAACCTTGATGAGAGGAACCGGAACTTCCATCCAGCGATCCTTTAACTGGTCTCTAATTAAAACGCCAGCCTGTGATAGCCGACCTCAGACGGAAAATTACACTCCAGAAACTGAACATGGCAGCTTCTCTTTGCTGTAATTGAACCAGCAGGTTCGTACAGGATGAAATATGGAGACCAGGAAGTCCATCACTCAACTCGACGGCCTGTTCGCCCTTTTTTCTGCCATCAGAGAGCAGAAGTTATCGTTTCCTATGCATCAGAGACGTCAGTTAAAGCGACTTCATGCTGGTCCAGTACAATCTGATGATGATGATGAGCAGCATGTGTAGGACATTAAACCCAAGCAGCAAACTGAAAAAAAGAAGAAAAAAATAGAAGATACTTCCATCGATGCTTCGGCCACAACAGCAGAATAAGTTCATGTGACTGAGGCGGGGTCTCTGGAGCTCCGCCCCCTCCTCCTCATCTCCGATGTCCTTTCTTCTTGTTCCTTGCTGGGGTCTTGATGGGCTGGCTGGCGGCTCCGTTCTCCAGCGGGACAGGAGGTGGAGCTGCCGGTGGAGAGGTGGGCGAGAAAGGATCCAGCTCTCCGTCCAGACTGGACTTAAAGGGTCCAGCAGGAGAAAATTTAAGAGGACTGAAAGAAAATAAAATAAGAAAAAGAAGACATAAGAGTAAAAAAAAAATGAAATGAGACAGTGGGATATGCTGCAAGTTCATCTGAGGTTGAATTTAAGAGTCTGATGTTTTATGATGTCCCGAGAAAGTTATTTACTTTATTTTTAAATAATCTTTGTATGATTTAAAGAGATAAATAAAGACTTAACCTGATTATCGTGTGGGTCGTTTACCTGCCTGACCAAAAATGCTTTGGCCCAACATTTTTTTATTTTATTGAAGGATCATATGATTTTATTGTTTTTGTCATGTTTTGGTGGAAGTGAGTGGAGACTTTATTGTTTGATAACCTGCTGTTTGTCCCCTTCAGGGACAATAAATAAAGGAGAAGACTTGACTGGAAAATTGGCCACTGACAGCCACCGTACATTCACAGCAGTACTTCTCTATATGAAACTAGTGCTACGCCCACCTCCACCACTAGATGTCAGTAATCATTACACACTGGCCCGTTATTGCCTGTATAAATAACGTGGACTGGATTTACTCGTGCGCTACCTGATGGGTGTGCGCGGGCTGCTGTTGTGGCGGCGTACAGGACGTGATCTGGGTTCGAATGAGAAACCTTCCTTCAGACTCTCCAGGACTGATGGAGCTACGTAGGTGAAACCCTGATGGAAAACATGGTCATTTTAGAGAAAAGGCGACTGCTGTTGCATTAATCTGAGCGTTGAGGAGGAGGAGTCTCACAGCGAAGGCCAGCTCTGCGCTGTGGCTCAGTGTGGTGTCATCTGGACTGTCCACCGGCGTCTGGCGGGTAAACCTGGTGTCAAACTGGCTCACGTCTTCGTCTGAATGCTGCAAAGATGCCAAAAACCCAGAGGTGAAGGGAAAGAAAGCAATTTTTTTGTTTTTAGTGAAAAGATTATAATACGACAGATTAAGAACATGAGTGCTGTAAAGCATCATCAGGTGGCCCACCAGCTGTGGTTTATATGGCGGCTCCACTCTCCTGTTCAGCAGGTCGTCCCAGTTGACGTGTTTAAAAAACGGATGTTTCTGCAAAGAAAAATTAAATATTCTAGTTAAACATCACACATGAATAACAGCACCACCTCCATCAGACCCTGAACAGCACCAAACTGCAGTTTCATGCATGAAACCAGCTACAAAGGTTCTGTTCTGGGTCAGAGCAAAGAACGCAGAACCTACCATTATAAAACCTGCACCTAGTTTGGCTTCAGGAAGAAGAACCAGATCCCAGTTTGGTTTCAAGAAGAAGAACCTGCATCAAGTTTGGCGTCAGGAAGAAGAATCAGATCACAGTTTGGTTTCAAGAAGAAGAACCTGCATCAAGTTTGGCGTCAGGAAGAAGAATCAGATCACAGTTTGGCTTCAGGAAGAAGAACTAGATGACAGATTAGCTTCAGGAAACAGATCCAGATCCCAATTTGGCTGCAGGAAGCAGAACCAGGTCCCAGTTTGGCTGCAGGAAGAAGAACCAGATCCCAGTTTGGCTGCAGGAAGAAGAACCAAATCCCACTTTGGCTTCAGGAAGAAGAACCAGATCCCAAGTTGGCTTCAGGAAGAAGAACCAGATCCCAATTTGGCTTCAGGAAGAAGAACCAGATCCCACTTTGGCTGCAGGAAGCAGAACCAGGTCCAAATTTGGCTTCAGGAAGTGAAAGGTCTTAGGTCAGGACCCTTCAGCTATTGTTTTTCTCCTTCCTGGTTCTGATGGATGTTCCCTCGTCCCTAGCTAGGCTATTTTTCCTCATGAACTGGTTTTGATGAACTCAGTTATCACTAATGTGGATCATAAAGTGTTTTATTTGTTTTAACTGGATTAAAACTGGACACAGTGAACTGTTTGTAAATTGGTGCTTTGCAAATGAAGCTGAACTGAACTGCATTAAAAAACAGCCTCTAAAATCCACAAATCCTGTTGTAAGGGTCGTTTTACTGAACCCAGTCTGACCCGAAAGGTGACGGTGGGTTACCTGGATGTCTGTACAGTCCGCTATGCTGGAGCCGAGTCTTTGGGCTGGATTCTTCTTCAACAGCTGACAGAAGACAGGAAGACAACCATCATGCTTTTGTACCAAAACTTTGATCTATTAAGCTTAAAAATGTGTTTTACAATGTGTTTACACTACATCTTTAACTCTGGAAAAGTTCATTCTTCTCTGTGGAAACTGCGAGTCATCAATAAAGTTTAATTGATGCAGTGGAACAGATAGTTGTGAGTTATGCTGGAGGACCACAGTTGACCTGAAATGAGTTTCAGTCTCAATGTGTATCCACTTAAAGCCCACATTAATCACCACATCCACCCCCTCATACATTCTCTCTTTTGTTAAGTGTTTTATTTGGTTTGTGGCCACAAAATAAAATTGAGAACAAGGCCGCTGTTTGTTCCACAAAAAACCCACAGTGTGTGTTGTCCTCCACAGAAAAACACCAGTAGTGTGATCCAGCTCCTCTCTCTGATCTGGACTTGTTACGTTCAGCAGAGAACAAACAAAAGCAGGTCCTGCCAACAGGAACCTGAAGGAATCTGGAAACATTAACATTTGCTGGTGGTGTGTTTGAGGGACATTAACGTCCACACACATACACACCATTACACTGAATATGTCCACCATAATTACTCCCAGATGCACAAAGGAGCCATGATGGATGAAAAACACCCTGAACATGTCCACATTCATCACGTTAGATGCAGTAACAGTCTGCCATAATGAGCAGTTACGCACACATTTATTTTATTGTAGTTGTGTTTGTTTTTGGTTCAACCCCCCCCACCGGCCTCTGGGATAGATTCCTGCTGATCCAGTGAAACAGAAGAACAACAGATTAGTGTGTATGTTTTACGTGTAAACACCTTTTTGATGAGGTCTCTGGCATCGATTGTCAGATACGGGGGGAGGTTGAGTTTACACTTCAAGATCTTATCGATGGTCTTCTTCCTGTTCTCAGCTGTGAATGGAGGCTGTGGGAAAAACCAGAGGACAACCAGCATTAATTAATTACTTTTCTTCCACAGATCAGCACACACCACAGCAAAGCATTTCATTCTCCAGGTAGTAACACCTCAACACAGACGGGATTTTTACTCATCGTCATGGTGACCATTCTGAGAAAGATGTGCATGCCCTGGACCGACCACTGTTGTTGTTTAAAGACTCATCCTTAACCTCTTCATCATGAGGAGTGTTATTTGGTCTCTACAGAAAGCGTGTTGTTGCTTCATGAGGCAGGAAAGAAGCGTGGAGACGAGAACTCGCATCAAGCTCGCTCACAAGCGCGAAGAGGCGGAAGCTGAATGTGAGACGGCCATTTTAAGACGTGATGCGCCTCAGAAATGATGAGGAGAGTCCGACTGTTCAGCTGTGAGCGTTCCCGTGATGGACGTGAAGTTCTCAGCCCACCGTAGCAGGACAATTCCTCCTCTTCCTCGCAGGAGTGATGGCCCTTAACTTCCTTAAACTAAATGGAATCAATACTGAAATGTTGGCGTTTAGGCCTCCGGACCACCTTGCCACCCAAAAACTTGACCTAGGCCTCTTACACCCTCACAAAAAAGCCTTGATCAGGAATCTTGGAGTAGTGTGTGATGCCTTTTTATTTGATAAAACAAACTCTGTGGTGAGAGCAGCTTCTTCCAGCTCAGAATCTAAATCTAAAATCAAGTCTGTTCTTATTTTTGTCTGATTCTGAGAAGGTTATCCTTGCTTTTACCTCATCAAGGCTGATTGGGAGCAACAACTGGGAAAAAACAAATTGTGGAACAGCTTCCCACTCCACATCAAGACCTCAGAATCAGATGAAATCTTTAAAACCCGTCTGAAGACCCAGTGCTTTCTCTGGCATTTAAACCAGACAGTTCGGCCATTCTTGTCTGTTATTTACGTTTGTTTTTGTTGTTTCGTTTTTTACTTCTATCGTCTTTAAAACTTCTGCAGCACTTTAAAACAAAAGTGTTGACCAAAGTGTTTTATTAATAAAGTTGCAGATATTTTTGTCTGTTTTTCACATGTTGACAGAAAATAATTTTTTCTGTCTGTTGGTGGGAGGATCGCTCACCTGAAGAGACATGACGTGATGTAATGACATGTTATCATGTAAATAAGATTAAAAAAAATCAGGCTGTTTAGTTTTTATGGTAAAAGGACTAATTATAAAAGGAATGACTTCTATTTGAATGCAAAATAAAAACTACCTTAACAACAATAAATAAAATAATGACTGAATATAAAATAATTGAACTGAGAAATGATAGAAAATAAAAGTTTAAATTCACAAATTTCTCCTTTTAACAGAGTTTACTTAAAACCTCCTGGTGTCTTTTTATGCATCAATGCTTTCAACATTTACAGTGTTTAAAGAAGATTTCAAAACATCGAAATATCTATCGTGATGAAGCCAAAAGATGTGGCGGTATTAGTTAGAGATAATAGCACCCTGTCCTATCATATTACATCTGGGAAGAAGCCGGTTTGTTTGTCAGGTCAGATGAGATTCAGAGTTGTTTCCATCCTACCGAGGAGCATCAAGGAATGAAGGGGCTTCTATTTATACAGCACATTTCACAGTTAAAAAGTGCGTTACAATAAAATAACAGACAATAAAACACGCGAACCCTTGTCTAACTTCAGAAAGGCAGAGTCTGCAGTCGGCTCTAAACGTGTCACCCTGGAGGAGGTGGTGGAGGAGAGAATGCTGGAAAAACTGCTGGCAATCAGGGACAACCCATCCCACCCCCTCCATAACACACTGGACCAGCTAAAGAGCAGTTTTAGCAGCAGACTGATCCAACCCCGCTGCTCTAAGGAACGGTACAGGAGATCCTT
>JBAFSZ010000005.1:34678846-34693625 GCA_036919955.1 Melanotaenia pygmaea
GGACTTCGCATCAGGCTTCATTTGGACACGCCCCCTTTACTCGATGCAGGCTTTGGGGCTTTTGTGTCAGACGTAACCTCACTAGTCAGAAAACATTTGCCTGTAAGTATTCTAGTAAATTTGTAATTGAACACCCAGAATATTTTGAGGTAAACATTTCTTGGACAAAGTTGTTTAAATCCCTTTAGTCTGTTCGTGCACACTAACTGCTAGCTTAACAATTATATCCTGAATAGACGTTAGCCTTAAGCTAAACGCTGCTGCTCCATGGACAACAACTTGAGAAAAAAAGGAAATTTCTGAAAAAAGATGAATGCATTTTTAACAAGACAGAAAGAAAAGATGGAACAAGTTCTTGGACATGGTTTACATTTAAACAGGAAAACAAAATCAAAGCTCTCGTGTAGAAAATTAAGGATTACACGTTAAAAATGATAGTTAATCTCTTTTTAGCATTTACCAGATTCATCCTTTGGGCCAGATTGGACCTTCTGGTGGGCCAGTTTTGGCCCCTGGGCCGCATGTTTGACACTCCTGGTTTAAATGCTTAATAAGAATTCTTTTCTAAAATATTGTTGAAACTATCCATAAACCTTTCCTCATCTCCCGTAAAGACAGTTCTGTAGATTTTAGAGGCTGGAAAGTTCACAGCACCAAGAATGAGGCGTGGTGGTCTGACACCGGGAATGTTCTACAGACACCAGAGAATTCCTGGAGACCGTGCAGATTATTTCATCCCAACTGTCCCTGCAGCTGCTTTCAACAGCTGAAATAATCCAGAGCATCATCTGAGGAACGTGTATGGCCTCCACCTGGTGTGATCCAGTCCAGGTTCCAGGTCTGCAGATGTGGATCGTGGTCCCTCTCCTTGAAATTTCCCAACGTCCATAGATGCTGAAACATCCAAATTCTTCACCACCTGTCAGCCAGAAATATTCCTGTTTCACTTCAGCAGTGTTCCAGCCTCCGCCTTCAGCTCTCCATCCTCAAACCTGGAAGCCATTTCTGATGATTTTTCTCTACAAACATGTTTTTCAGTACGTTTAGAAAACGAGCTCCATCGTGTCCACGAGCCAGCAGCTTCCTCCCTTTCTTCTGGTTTATTCATCAGCTGCTTCCTTTCTGTTTCTGAGATGAAAAGCTGGTGAAGATGCAGAGCCGCATTCATGGAAACATAAACCCAACAGCAGCAGGTTTGTGCTGTAAATCAGAAATAAAAAGATGCTACACAGTAAACAATTCTATAAATAAATACCTGAATAATCGTAATAATTCAGAATAAATGCATTTTCAAAAGAATGTACAAAATGTTTTCAGGAAACCTGCTAAATAAAATGTAAATGTGAGAATTTTCACCCACTTGTTATATAATTAAAATCCAGAGCAGGAGGTGTCGAGGAAAGGGCTGAAAGAGCGAGCACAGCATCGGTCGAAGGAAACGTCCTCGTTCTGTTTTTCCACCACACTCCCCTCAGGAAGCAGGTGAACAAGAGTTTGTCCTTTGCTCCCAAACTCCTGCTTCTCATTGTCAGATTAAAAATACAAATAAATGAACAAAAAACTCCCTGAAATCATTTACGACCTCCTGCGCCGTGAGTTTACACAGAAACAAACACGTGTGAGGCAGGTATGACAAACCTGCCGCGGCTGTGTGACGCCGTCCAACAACCTATCACACCAAGGATGAAAACAGGGTACCAGAAGGAGGTCCTGATGAAGAGGACGGTGAGAATAAAAGCGATCAGATCAGTGGTTCCTAATCTAAGGTCCGAAACCCCCCAAGGGGGTCCCCCAAAGAGCACAGGGGTCCCCAGGCTTTGAACATTCAGAGCCATTGTGATTAATGTCCACACACACTTTAAGATAAAACTTAAGGCTACGTGTTGATAATTTAACTTTGGCTTTATGGAAGGACGGGACTCAGCCAGATATTCATGTTGAAAATATCACTGTTGAAGTATAAAAGTATATAAAGTAAGTATAAAAACAGCAATGTTTGAGCGGGGGGGTGGTCCACGGCTGGTAAGTTTCTGCATGAAGGCTGACAACCCCTGACAAAGAACACTGGAAGATTAACACACATTTCAGACTCTCCAACACATTAATCATCTTCTGCGTTCAGCTTGTTTTACAGCTTAACAGCCGACAGTTTACTTCCTGTTTAAATCGACGGTGGCCTTGAGGGCAAAAATACCACAGAATGACAACAGTAACATGAAATAAACAAAAAGACAACAACAAACACATAACATAAAAACTAGCATATTTTTTATTAATATCTTTAACTTGGATCAAAGTTTTGGACCTGAGGGCCACCGTAGCTTCCTCATAAAACTTTCTCTGAACAACGCAAGTTCTCGCTGGAAAAGATGAACACACAAAGAATAAAACAAAGCTTGTAATAAAAAAGGTCAGTGTGTGCTTACTGCAGTTACCGCACACGCACGCACACACACACACACACACACACAGAGCAGTGTGCTTGAAGCTGGGCAGGAAACATCTGGCTTCGTTTGGTTTCAGTTCGGAGGAAGACGGAGGAAAACAGCTGGATTGCGTTACCTCAGAAATCAGAGTTAACAGAGCTGAACATCTGCCTCGTGCTCTGTTGGCAACACACACACACAGCCACCCGTACACGCTGACTTCAGCTTCAATGGCTTCATTCCTCTGTAATCGTTAGATTTTACTTCTTACTGACCAAAACAACAAACCAAACTGACATCTGAAACCAAACAACTTCTCTCTGGAGTCTTCCTCCTGCAGACTCATCAACACGATGCCGACAGTTTGATTCCTGTTTTATCTGCTCCACTGCTGAACTCTGGCAGATTTCCTTACTGATCCCCCCAACGACGGCTAATCCAGCATCATCTTCATCTCGTCTCCTCTCTGAGATCTCTCCAGACAGTAAAGGTCAGTCTTACTCTACTCATCTCTCACTCCATTCCTTTATTATTTTTTCCTCGCCTTCTCAAATGATGTTCTGATCTGCATTAAAATCAGCTAGCATGTTGATATCCAGTTGCTAGCGTGTGATACAGTGCCGTAAAGAGATGAACCAGGACAGAAAAAAGTTGTGAAGTGGATATTTTCAGCCTTGGGACGCTGCTGGGAAACTACATCTCCAAGAATACACATAACTGTCAGGGAGCCAGCATACGTCAGAAATGCAGTTTAAAGTTGTAAAACTACGCAGCGCTACTTTCACCTCGTCCAGACAAGAGTCCTCAGCAGTTTTATCCAATTTATCAAATGAATGTTGACTTTGTAAGGGGACAAATTCCACTTTAATAATTTAATATTTGACCCATGTTGCAGCAGATTAGGTATACTAAACGTCAGTTAAAAAATTTATGAAAAGAAAAAAACTTTTCCAAACACTTAAAATCGGGTTCAGCAGATTCAGGTAACAGAACAGATTTAATAGAAAATAGAACATTTAATATGGATAAAGTCAATCGAGTCATTTCAACCAACAACCAGACTTAGAACTAAATGACAGACTGACTGAGGTCGAGATCCGTTAATAAAAAAGCTAAACAGCAACATGAGAGACGTTCGGATCCAGGTTCAGGCCGCTCAACAAATGTCCACATCCCAGCCAGAGACGAACCGTGGTGGAAAAATCCGGAAGCTACTAACCTGCACAAGTTTATAGAAGTTGGTCTTAGAGAAAAGCAACTAGAACTCAACCAAACTGGTCGTGGTTCATTTAGTGCCGACTAAAAACTCTGCTAACGTGTTCTCCTATGACTGTCTTTGATTGACATGAACCATGAAGGTCCTGCTGGTTTCCATGGAGATGAAGGAGGTTTATAATGAAGGATTCACTCTTCCTATGAGATATTTCCCTGCATAACACCTCCATTAAAACCTGCTTAGGTTCACTTTTACCTTCTACTGCAGCACAGTTCCTCAGCAGACATTACTTTACTCATTCCTAGGTGAACTGGGCTGCTGTTCTCTGGTTTTCCACTGAAAGTTATGGGGTTTTCTTTCAGGCGGAGATAACATTTACATTTCCTACTGTGCTCCAGATGAATTTACTTTGACGCAGTAACATGTTTCTTGATTCAGACTCTTCTGTAATAATCTCTGTAGGGACTGAGATTATACATACCAGGAAATATTCAGATTTATTTTTGGTATCTAATTTCAGACAGGAAAAATATGTCTCGTGAAGATGTTTAACTGAAGCTTATTGGTGCAATGCCATGGATGTCCACCAGTCCTGAACATCTCTGCTCCAACAGACTGGTTCAGATCATCATCTGCTCTCATGATATTAAAAATATATATATCCACATAATTAAGAAAAAAAAAAAAAGATGAACGGAGCCTCCGTCACCCGTTGGTTTCTGAAGAGCAAAAGTGAAGTTCGTTGGGTGTTCCCACCATCGCCATCTTGGTAGTGTCACGCATGTCGTGATTCCCAAAAAATCCAAAAATGGGCAAATGGAGCTGAGAGGGGATGTGAAGGTGGGGGTCGATGACTGACACCATCAAACTCTGAGCTGCCTGCAGCTAAGAGCTAACCGAGCTAACCCAAGCAAGGTAGCTAACAAGCTAACGGAGGTAGATGGGTTAAAGCTAAGGCGCGCTATTAGCCGTCTAAAAACCATGTTCGTGCTACACTCTCCCTTCTTGCCACGGATATTAGATACCTGTCAATCAAACGGACACGCCCCTAATTATGCCGAATTTCAAGATTAAATAACATCCAAATGGATGAGTTAGAGAAAAATTCACCCCCCTCACAGTCGTCATGAAGGTAAACTTGACCTTTTAATTCTAAAATGGATTTTTGTACAAGGCTTTAAACATGTTATTTCTGCTGTGAAGTTGGTCTTTTTAACAGGGGAGTTTATGGGGATTTGCTCTGTTTTGGAGCCCCTAGTGGATGAGGGGGAACCGCCGGAGGTTGCCACTTGGTAGAGACCCAAAATCTACCAATTACTGCCACAGAAGTCGCCCCCTGCTGGACAACAGATGCAGTGCATGCTTAAAAATCCAAACAATAAAAATTATATTTAAAAGTAATTCTGTTTCAACTGTCGGAGAATTAATCCTTAATTTTCTCTATTCTACTATATGTTAGAAAACTTTTGTGTTTACAGATCACAGTAAAAAATGTTGCCTTAATGACCCGTATGATGAAATATGAACAGGTCCATCCAAGTGTTTACAGAAGCCGATGGTATCTGAGGAAAACCCGAGCACGTAAACACGTCCGCAAATCTGCAGCAGGATGGATTTAAAGTTATCAAGTCTGGAAAACACTCAAAGTGTCGCAACACAGACACACAATCAAAGGAATTCATTGATGGAGATCCCAGTCTGAGGTGAAGAGGCATCTGTTTGTCCCCCTGTATCAGCAGGGAGGACAGACCAGCTTTTGTCCAGCAGAATGTGGCCTTTACAAGGACAAAGATCTGCTTTTACACGCACATGAATGTGTTTCACCCACAAACACACAACAAGCACATGAGCATTTTCCGCTATGAAAATGACCCTCTGAAGGCCGGTGATTACAGCAAACGAGTCGAGGTACGCACGTGTGGAATTACAGGCCACCAGACACCAGACAGAGGACACCATGTTTAGGTTGACAGTCTGAACGGCGTCTCACCACCAGCAGCAAACACTAAACTCACACACACAGGAAACAGAGTCTGAAATTCCTGCTAGAAAAAAAGAAAAGACGAGAAAAGAAAAATGTAGGGGGATGTTCTACAAGAGCTCTTTAACTTCCTCTGAAGGCCAACAGGGAAGTTCAGGTTAAAATGAGTCTGCACGCACAAACCGAAGAAAAGCAAACATCTGAATCAGTTCTGCACCATCAGATTCATTTCCTCCGTCTGCGGCAGAGACAACACACACCCTCTCTCCCGAAAACAGAAACACACACATGTCCAGCTTGTTCCATGTTGACTCACCTTGGTTTTGGATCTGGTTCTGGTTCTGTCTTCCTCGGGTTGGAGAGCCCCTCCCAGCAGTCTGTCCACCTTCTCCCGGCGTCCCCTGCCCTGGAGGCCCGGTCCCTGATCCCGGTCCTGAAGGCGCCTTATCCGGCCTGGTTCCTCTCACCTGCTGCCTGGTACCGGGTCCCAGCTTGGAGGAGACTTTCTGTAGAAAGAGCTGATGTTTAGAGACGGGGTCCCAGCCGAGGGGCCTGAGCTCGGAGCTGCGAACTGAGACCATGGTGTCAGCCATTCCCTGCTCAGGGTGAGAAATGTGGACGAGGGAAGTGAGAGGAACGCTGAAGGAGGGGAGGAGGGCCACTGCATGAGTTAAAACAGAGGGGGAGGAGGGAAAACTGGGAGTGTGCTGCAACCACAAGAAGTTGGTATTGTGTTGTACATTCCCCCTGAGAGCAGCAGCTCCGACCAGCCCAAACTTTTCCCCTATCTCCGTCTCATCCCCACCCCCACCCGTCCATGTCCCTCCCCTCTGACTCTACAAACACATGCACACATGGAGCGAGTTTGTGGACGAAGCTCTGGCATCCTTCTCCGTCTCTTAGCTGTCGCAGCTCAGCGTCAGGGACTCAGATGAGAGGGAACACCAGTTAACACGTTCTCAGCTAAATTTCCTCCTCCAACAAACCTGCAGAGAATCTGACATGAACGCAGAAAAGATGAAGCTGTTCGGAGAGCAGCTTAGAAGCCGAGCCAAGAGATTACTGTAGCATACCAATACGCACTAAATCATGTGTTAACACGCTCGCTGGCAGCTCAGCTGAGTCCCAGCTGGAGGAAACACTGATAGATGGACTTTAATGCACACGTGCAGCAGTTTCTCTGGATGTTTGACATCTCGTCACACTGAGCTCAAACTGGACGACTCAGGAAGACTCCGCTCGCCTCCCCCTGCAGGGTTTTACATGTTAACAGCTTGTTTATCCTGCCGATACAAACCTGAGGCGACCTATGAGCAAATATGCCGGGGCAGGTTTTAAACTTGTCACTGGCTTGCTGGATGTTTAAAAACACATACCTGCGACTGAGCGCTCCCTGAAGCACTCTCACATTCCACAAGTTCACACCTGACGCTGCTCCATCTGCAACAGGACCAACTCCAGACCTCTTCAGCCACAGTCCTGCAGGTTTTAGATGTTTCCATGCTGCAGGACATCTGATTGAAATTAAATGGTTCTTTAGCAGCTTTTTATCAAGTCCTGTACCAGCTTCTTAATGAACCACTGATTTGAATCAGGTCTGTTACAGGAGGAAACATCTAAAACCAGCAGGACACTCACCAAGAGGTCTGGAGTTGGTGATCCCTGAAAACAGCAACGTCACTTCGGTTTGAACATCAGGCAGCTGAAGCTCTCTGCTTTCTCTTAACATGGCAGATGTGTGCAGCCTTCCTGTTAAAGCTAACAGCAGCAGTTTTTCCTGCTGGACCACATCATCATGACGGTGATTAAAGTTGGAATCCAGAACGAGAGGTTTGCTGCGGCCTGAGGCCATGAAATGCCATGAAATACAACATTCACAACTCCCCCGTCAGTCAAGTTCGGTTCTAGAGGTCCCGCAGGTTCAAGATGTTTCCTTGTTTCAACACAACTGATCAAACTAAATCGGTCCCTGAACAGAACTTCAGAAGTTCTTGGATCCATTTTTTTAATCAGGTGTGTTGGAGCAGGAAACATCTAAACACTGCAGGACCAAACCCCTGCTAATAATAATTAGGATGTTTGTTAGAACAAGAATTTATATTGAAAGTCACCCTCGAGTCCCCCCCCACCCGTCCAATCATTTGGGACCATCCAGCCAGTCTGGGAGGCGTCTGCGTGACCGGACGTCAGTGATTCCAGTCTGTTTTTCTTCAGCTATTTTCTCATAAAGGTTACCTTCTGCTTTGGATTTCAGTGAGTTTACATGATGAATCAGGTGTTCCGACATCAGCGGTGGAAGGATCGATTCCCAAACCCGATCAGGAAATTGAACTGCTTCAGAAAGCAAAGGACACGAGACAGAAAACGGGTACTTGGTCTAAACGGGGTCTTCAACCTTCCACCTCTGAGTCGATGCTCGTTTGGCAGAAACCTGAAAGAACTTCTGGAAGCGTCTGATTGGGTGGTTTGGTCCTTTAGCTTTAACCTACAAGAGGAGGATGGAAGTCACTGGGGACAAACATCTGCATTTTTATGGAGGAAACTTAATCATCCAGAGTTTTTTACCAGCGACCCGACACTTGAATGGCTTTTGTTTAGCTGTCTTTGTAATTGAATCTGATGAATTCGTCTCTGAGGACTACGTCCTGTTAGCTTTAGCGAGAGTCCTGCAGATGGAAACCAACACACCACCAACAATAAACCCTGATTACTGGCTCAACCCGTGCATCAGGAATGAAACCAGCACGGTCGCTTTCAACACATTCATTTAAGGTATCGAAACAAAGCAAACCCAGAGTCTCTGCTGAATAACATATTGTAATATATAACGATATAAAGTCACAAGAAGGGGTCCACATATGACAAACAGAACCAGAACTCTTTTTGGAGCAGGAATGAGTTAGTGGTCTGACCACGGTGAGAAGACGTAAACAGTTCGATGCTTCGATGTTTCAGAAACATCCGACTTCTCGTATCGTCGGCTCAGAATTGATTTAGTATCTGCAGAAACCACCGCCTCCTCTGATTGGCTCTGCTAAGCTCCTCCCTGCAGCAGGAGCTTCCCCACATGATGGGAAACCTGGGACACAACTTCAGACTGAACAAACATCGCTGGAAAGCGTCATTCAGTGAACAGTCGCCTATTTCAATAAGAGATCTAAACATTTCCTGTAAAAACCAAAGTCAAGAGAACGGTGGCAGTTCTCAGTGCTGGGTCCACATCACCGGAGAGATCCCCAAGAACTGATGCTCCTCCCCATAAAAAGCTTTTACCTGCAGATCGGATCTGACTCTTCTCTGTTTTTGCTGTTCTTTTTTTAAATCAGTGTGTTAAACCTGATGTCAACATATTTCAATCAAACTTGGCATGAAAAGTATTTTTCCTCTTTACTGATGCCAGCTGGTGTGTTTACATTGTTGGAAAGCCTGATTATCTGGTTTAGCAGGTAGAACCAGGTAAGAATCCTGCTCCCTGATGAGAAACTGTTCCAGTCCCAGATGGAGGACTGGTACCCGACTGACTGGCAGACATATCAGAATGAGATGCTGGAATCATGATCTCATATCTCTGGGAATCTGCTCCTGAACAGGTGTGTCTGGATGTTTCTGTGTCTGTCGATCGATTGACGAGTGTTTAATATGAAAGGTGTTTTTTTAGACTTTAGCATTTCCAGGTCGCCATGTTCAGCAAGTGATATGAGGTTTATCTGCATCTGAATCCATCAGCTGGGACTGAACTGAGACAGACTCACCTTGCTGGGACTCTGTGGTTTCTCCACAGCAGCATCCATCAGCAAAGCCGCCTTCTGCTTCTGGTCCTCCACAGACGCGCCACCTGCTTCTCTACCTGGATGTGTCACCTCCACGCCTTCAGGTGCATCCTGGGTGGCCTTCCTGGGAGCATCCCGGGATCCTTCTCCCACCACCTCAGAGCTCGGAGAGCTTGTGGAAGCAGAGCAAGTTTGACTGATGGGCTTTGGCAGAGCAGGGTGGGAGCCTGCTGCCATCTTGTGGTGGGTTTTGAGGTTGCTGCTCTTTCCTCTGATGCTTTTTAAAACAACGGCCACTTTTACCGGACCCACAGGAGATCTCTTATTCCCATCAGCCTCTTCCTTCCTGGCAGCTGCTCTCCTTCCGGTGGCTGGAGTCGGTTTATTCTGCTGAGGAGAAAAAGTCTAAATTAGGGTTGTCAAACATGCGGCCCAGGACCCGAAACCGCCCCCCCCCCGGTCTAAAGGACAGGTGTACTGCATCTGTGGGTGTGACTGCAGTACCTGGCTGGGGGTTTTAGACGGGGACATGTTGGACCGTGATCCCACTTTAGTCTTGACAGATTTGAGGTCTGGTTTGGAAACTCGTTTAGCCTCCAGGTTTGATGGTTTCACAGCTGAATTAGCGCCTGGTGGTTTGGTTTTTGCTTCTTTGGATGCTTCGGAATGGCGGTCGGCTTCCTCGGGCGGAGATGTGAGCGTGGTGGCGCCTGGAGCGGGATTATCAGGGGAAAGTTTAGAAAATGGTGTGTGAGGGTTTTCACCGAGCTCCTCGGAAGGTGCAGGTGGATCCAGAGTTCTGGAAACTTCTGCTTCTTCTGGTCCATGTGATGAGCTCTCATCCTGGGTTCCCTTCAGGGCCTCGGGGCCCTCGGTGTGGAGCCCAGATGCACCTGTAGATCCAGCAGGACTCACCTGTGTGAGTGTCACACATATATCAGAGCTAACGGAGAGAAACAGAGCCTCCTCATCATCAGCAGGGATCTCTGTTGCATCCGAGTCTGGAGTGGAGGAGCCGTGCCTCCTCCTACCGCTGCTGAGATCATCACTGTTGCCATGGTAACGGCTGCTGGTGTCCAGGGACAGCGTCAGGTTGTCGTCCCAGCTGTCCTGGCGGTAATCGCTGCTGTTGGCGTCCAGGTAAACGGATGCAGACGTGTCGTTGGTATCCAAGAGCTCTGCTGCAGTCTGGATTCTTCCATCATCATCATCATGTGGTTGGCCTTCATCCTCTGGAAGCCATTTAGACAGGACTACGTCTGTCATTGTGTCGGTACTGGTCATCACCGTGGCCATCAGGGTGACCTCCAGCATGTCGTAGTCCAGCAGGTTGTCGGTCCGGCCTCCGTTCAGGCTGCTCAGGCTCCGCAGGGACTCGGGGGATGACTCCCCCAGACAGGAGGAGGACGAGGACGAAGAGGAGGAGGAGATCGGGAAAGCGTTCCCGCCGCAGTGAAGAGGGAGCTTCATGCTGGAGGCGCTCTTTCCCGGGACGGGGAAACTCTCATCAGGCTCGAACATGCTCATCTCTGGAAGACCGGTCCGTGTTGCTCCAAGCAGACCGAACGTCCTCTACAGGCTGGCATCCAGGGGGCAGCTGAACCTCTTCACACGTTCCATGAATCGATTCAGGTCAGCGCGTCCTGGCCAGGCCTGCACATGTGGTTTAGAAAACTATTCCTTTCAGGTCTCTGTGATGAATCCTCAGATCCTGTGTGAAGAATACACATTTTCAGAGCTGCAAGAAGAAGCAGGAAACACTCAGAATTTATTCAGCAAACCTCATTTAAACATTAAAAATAATCACATTTATATTTAGCTAATTCTCATTTATGTGAAAACAAACAACGCTGCACAGTCACTTTTTTATGAATCCATCCAAACACACAACTTTATAATAGTAGATGCTTTAGGTTCAACACCGTCGAACAGGACGATGGCTCTGGAAGCTCCGTCTGAACTTTAGTTGGTTCCCAATAAACTGAAACTCATTCATATGTAAGAAGTTCTACATTTCTTCAATAAAGGTTAAATCAACTCATTTCAGTACTTTTCAACTGTATTTTCTGACCAACAAGCCGGCCTTGGCAGAGTATTTAAGTTTTAAAATGCTGCCCCCTGCAGGCAGGTATCCTGACTGCAGGTAAAAAACTCAAACACATCCCATAAAATAAAAACTACATTCAGATGAAAACACCTGAAACTCCGACACGTTTAAGAGTCCAAATGATCGGACGGCTCTGAATGTGTGAATGTGGGTCAGGGACAAAGACAGAACCAGCGGAGCAGCTAAATAAAGACCATCAGATCCAGGACGTTGCTGCGCCTCTATTATCCAGTAATGACAGCCGGGGCCTGGGCGACGCCACGAGAGGACTCACTCCAGGTAGGACGAGGAAGAGACATCAAAACCGTCCTCACTGGATCTGTTCGTCATCCCAGTGAAGGTTCCAGCTTTAACCTCATTAGAAAAGAAAAAACGCTCCAACAGTCTCTTTCAATCAACTTCTGTCCTAATCTAAACAAATATGGAACCTGGTTATTTTAACCCTTTGAATGCCATTTTCATCACACCGTCACTGTTTAAAATAAAAGATTTTTTTCCTTCCTCAGATGATTTTATGTTGTTTTCCATGAAATGCATCTTTGATATTTACATAACACCCATCCCATAACCTAACATGTTTTATATGGAACATAACTCATTTTATATGCATTTTTTATAAAACGGTGGCGTGATTAAATGAGCATTTAAAGGGTTAAAATAATTTAATTATACATTTGGTATTTTTATTAAAACTGAATCTTGAGAAATTTGAGGGAGACAAAATGTTTTTAAAGCAGTTTTGGGGAGAGGACATTTTTACCCTCTAATGGCCTGAAAGACTAGCCAGTTAAAATTTCAAAGTTCTTCAAGACAAACATCTGTAGAAAATAAATAAATATCTTCATATGACGTAACACAATTAAAATGGCCAAAACTTGAAGAAAAATTTACCTGAAAGGAAAAATAAATCCCTAATGACCTGTTAATGTTAATTTCTCCGTTTAGTGGTCCGTCAGAGATCCAGTGCAGACATCCTGACCAGCACACGTCCGTCCAGCAGAGCGAGCAGCCGGCTTTTCTAACCGAGCTGTCCTCCACCCACCAAACGGCTCGTCCACTCCTGTTAGAATCAGCTTCCCCATCGGCCTCTGGCGGCCTCGCTCTGACCGAGTGTCAAACGGAAAGCAAGTTGGAGGACCTCTTCTGAGAAGTAGAACCCTGCTTCGCATTAAGACACGCTTGTCGAGCAGGATAAGTTCAGAGATGGATGGAGGGAACAAAGAGGAGGTGAAAGGCACTCATTTAAAGGCTAGAGGAACGGATCGGTACGTCTGACGAGTTTAATTCGTAAAGCTACACACACTTTATCCAGCAGGTCGAGTACTGCGCCTGTGCACATCTCTGCACAACTTATCTACAAGGTGGATAAATGTGGGATGAAGTGAGACTCAGATTTAAATCCCATTCACATAAATACCTGAGATTTGGAAACTTGAGTCTAAGATGCAACACAATGCATACGTGAACGATTCTGCATCTTTTCAGCAGCAGAACCAGAATGTGCAGCTGAAACTAACCTGGAAATGCAGGAGGAGGTGGAAACCTTCCCCACAAGCAAAGCCAGCCCATGATTAATGAGCTGCTTTCAGCTTCTTCCTCCAGAGCTGCAGTTACTCCTGCTTACACTACCCTGGACTTCACAGGAACCTCCAACCACCAGAAAAGATTCTGTCTGCAGCTGATCTGAAGTTTACTGGAGGATTCTGTGAATAAAGCTGGATGAACAGCGGTGACTCCATCTTTCACACATCAGCGGTTCAAGTTTCCGTCAAACAACCATTACATTTCTGTTCATGTTCATTCAGACGAGCCCGAGAGAAACCGGTGTGGTTACAGTTCTTACATCATGTGATGCTGTTGCCATAACAACTCGTATCAGCGTACCAAGCATGCAGTGGCTGTGGTGGATGGAAGCAGCTGAAAATATCACTGTTTAAGTGTGAAATCACAGAAATAGTGATGTTATCAGACTCCATCGGAGGCACCGCCTCCACCATCACAGCGGCAACCACAGCTTCTCATTATTAACCCTAACCCTAATCATCCACATTAAGAGTTGCTGCAGATTAAACTACAGATCAGAACATCCAGAAATGATTAAAGAAAAGCACCAGGAGGATCATTTACACACAACTTTCCACCAAATGATTGTGGTTGTGTGCTTGTGTGAGGGCTGGTGATGCTGAAAAGATGCAGCTTTCTATAACTTTTTAGAGAGTAATAAAAAGGAAAGTGATCTGATTGTGTAATTAATGGAAACATAACTACTGTATGTGCGGTGACGGTCCTTTAAATCAACGGTACAGAAGTTTCTGACTTTAAAACTGTTTGCTTCGTTCTGGTGGTACGTTGATATCTACATTCCTGGAGCTGTCGAACCTGCTGCATTGGTAGGTTGAGAAACCAGGGCTTCGTTTTACCCCTACATTTTGCTTTATGGCACAATGTCACACACCAGAAACTGGATATCAACACACTGGCTGTTTTTAATGCATTGCTGTTTAATGCATGGCTGATTCACAGAAACCCAAGAAGACTTAATCAGATGAAGCGAGACAAAAGACTAGAGTTGACGTTGGACTGATCTTAGAAGGATGAAGATGATGGCCGTCGTCAGGGTTACCACACAGAAAATCCAGCTCCGCTGCTTCAGCCTTTTTTTAACAAGGCCTATTTTTCAGCTCCCTGACATGACATCCCCAAAAGAAACAAAGCATATCTTCACAACTACAAGCACTGTATGTATCATCGGGTCTCTACAGAACGATGAAACATGGGAGGTTACTACACAAGAGTCAGAAATAAGATACGTGTTACCATGTGTGAGGATAGCAGCCTAATTCATGTAGGAATGAGTCACTTATTCCTAGGAATGAGTGAAGTAGTTATCCTAGGAATGAGTAAAGTAATCCTAGGAATGAGTAAAATAATCCTAGGAATGAGTAAAATAATCCTAGGAATGAGTAAAGTAGTAAAATAATCCTAGGAATGAGTAAAATAATCCTAGGAATGAGTAAAATAATCCTAGGAATGAGTAAAGTAGTTATCCTAGGAATGAGTAAAATAATCCCAGGATTGAGTAAAGTAGTCCTAGGAATGAGTAAAGTAATCCTAGGAATGAGTAAAGTAGTCCTAGGAATGAGTAAAGTAGTTATCCTAGGAATGAGTAAAGTAATCCTAGGAATGAGTAAAGTAATCCTAGGAATGAGTAAAGTAGTTATCCTAGGAATGAGTAAAATAATCCCAGGATTGAGTAAAGTAGTCCTAGGAATGAGTAAA
>JBAFSZ010000005.1:34752149-34768471 GCA_036919955.1 Melanotaenia pygmaea
TTTATACTGGGATTAAAAGCTGCTACAGACTGGTTTATACTGGGATTAAAAGCTGCTACAGACTGGTTTATACTGGTCTTAACAGGACTAGTAACAGCCCTGGAGTTTTAAGGGTAAAACCATTGTGTGTTTATTTAAATGCTGTGTGTGTGTGTGTGTGTGTGTGTGTGTTTGTGTGTGTGTGTGTGTTTGTGTGTGTGTGTGTGAGATGGCTTGTCATCTTCACAGCGTTTCCTCAGCAGTTTGCATGAAAAGGAAAATGTTTGTGAAAGGCAGCGACTGTCTGGACGTCCCACCACCTGCTGCTCCACCTTTGGTTTCTGATCCAGCAGGAGGCCCAGGACGCTCACGCTACCAGAACCCGGTGGTAGAAGTGAGACGGTAGAAACGTTCCCACCGAGATGCTTTCAGGAGAAATGTTCTGACCAGGAACGATTCTCTTTGCTCCACCGGCACGAGAAACAAGAACCTTCATTTTTCACCAAAAATATTCTAATTTTATAAACGTTTTTAAAAATAATTATATAAAATATTTCTTTATTTAAAAATCTGTCTTAAACTACAAATAACTGATTTTTAAATTTTACATTTACAAAATGTTTTTATTTTTATTATAAATATGTATCAGATCTTTTAGATTTAATTAATCAAGTAACAAAGAATAAATAAAATAAAAATATGTCATTACAAATAAAACAGCAGACAGACAAACGTCTGCCAATGATTCCTAATTTCCTCCTGACTGGTCTCTACTGGTTTCCTTCTGTTGGTATTCCAGCACAGCTGGAGGTCACATGCAGCAATTAGCATCCGATCGTTAGCATCCGATTGTTAGCATACTCACAGGTTTGGTTTTGTCTCCAAAGAAGTGGATGGTGGAGTAGTGGTCCTTCTCTACGATGGCCAGACAGTACCTCTTGTCCCAGCCGTCGGGGAAGACGTCGAAGCTGATCTGGCCTCCTGCAGACCAACAAAGAAACAGCAGGATTGAAACCCTCAGTTTGACGGGCGTTCCTGATCTTCATGCCAGGTCCTCCCTGAGCCTCCAGGCTCCGGTCACACTTTACAAACCGCCCTTCCAAATCCCAGACATTATTTACAAAGTTTATTCATCCAAGAAGAGATCATGAATGCAGCGACTCACCGATTGAAAAAGACAACCCTTTCCCTCTAAATTCCTCCGTCAGCACAGAAACAAACTTTTCTCTGATTTTTTCTCTCTGAAAACAGAAAACCAGGAAATCTCAGCTGATGCAGAAAATCCTCCTGAAGGCAGCAGAACTGTTCCAGTCTATGAGGGTATTTTCCTGTCTTTAATCAACAGTGTAATTGTTTGCTTTGAGAGCAAGATTTCTGGTTTTCACTCTCAAAAGTCATCGTTCTCTCTCTCAAAAGTCTGCTCTCACACTCAGAAAGTCTCTCTTTGTTCTTCCTTTTAAAACTCTGCTCTCACACTTGGTCTCTTCCCTCAGTCAGACTCATTCTCTGCTCTCAAAACTTCTATATTTATATTTTTTCCTCTCTCTTAGGTTGCTGAAAGAGCTGTCTGTCAAACCTCCTCCAGCCAATAGAATACGAGATAAATGATGACCGAGCAAATTCAAAGAAATTCAACTTTATAACATCGTCTAATTGTTAACATAACACAGGAATTAAAGCACATAACTCAAATTTACAGCACAGCAATAAAAAAGGTTAAATTTCAGCTGAATCTGCATTTCCCATGAGCCTTTGTGGTCCAGATATGTTGAGTTTTTTAAATAGCCCCGTCCCCTCTGACAGAAACATGTTTTCTTGGCTAATCATTATTATTACACAGCACAATGTAGAAAACTATTAGAAACAACTTGTTTTATTAATGAGACGCTGTTATATAAAAGATAAAATGATAATTAGTTACTACTAAAACGTTTATGTTCAAATTAAATCTGGGCTACGAGTGTGGAGTCGCTGTGTGAAGTAAAACAAGCAGAAGGCGAGGACGATTTGTTTGAATTATCTCGTCTTCTATTGGCTAGAGGAGGTTTGACAGACAGCTCGTTCAGCAACACAAAACTATCCAAGAAGAGCAGAGAAAGTGTGTGAGTGTGAGGGAAGAGACCAAGTGTGAGAGCTGAGAAAGTGTGTGAGTGTGAGGGAAGAGACCAAGTGTGAGAGCAGAGAAAGTGTGTGAGTGTGAGGGAAGAGACCAAGTGTGAGAGCTGAGAAAGTGTGTGAGTGTGAGGGAAGAGACCAAGTGTGAGAGCAGAGAAAGTGTGTGAGTGTGAGGGAAGAGACCAAGTATGAGAGCAGAGAAAGTGTGTGAGTGTGAGGGAAGAGACCAAGTATGAGAGCAGAGAAAGTGTGTGAGGGAAGAGACCAAGTGTGAGAGCAGAGTTTTGAAAGGAAGAACAAAGAGAGACTTTCTGAGTGTGAGAGCAGAGTTTTGAGAGAGAGAGAACGATGATATTTGAGCGTGAAAACCAGAAATCTTGCTCTCAAAGCAAACAATTACACTGTTGATTAAAGATAGAAAAATACCCCCATACATGTCTGCCAAAACTAAAGCTAAATCTAAAGCTCCACTTTTTTTACCTGGATTTTATTTTCTTTTTATTTCATTTGTTATTAATACAAATGATATTTTAAAATGACTCATTTTTATTTATTTTTGTCTTACATTTTATGATTTTATTTTATTGTAGTTTCTCTCTTTTTCATATCATTTGAACTGATATTTCAGCTGCCAGATTAAACTTTCATCACAGATGCTTTTACCTCGTCTGCATGGCTGTTTGCTCTTTTATCGTTTTAATTTAGATTTTTCACATGATTTTATAGTTTATCTTGATTTTTCACACCCTGTTAATTATGCCTTACCATGATTTTAATTGTCTCCATTTCTCTGTATACATTTTATTATGTGAAGCACATTTAACGGCTTTTATGTATAAAAAATGCATCGTATAAATTTTTACCTTATTTTATTTTATGTACTTTTTAATGCTCCTTCTGCAGCCTGCTGTAAGCACTAAGGAATCTAGGAATAAACCTGCCTTCTCTGTTTTTATGATTTAATTTTTAGTTTATTTGCCTCATCTCTAGTTTTTCCTGAGTTTAGTTTTATACTGGGACTCAGATCAGAGATTTTCTGTGTTATGAAACAGTATGAAAAGTGCTGTATAAAGTCTGACTGACTGGTTCTCACCTCGTTGTTGCAATTTAACTTTTTAACTATTTATCTGCAGCTGGAAGTTCGATGAGCGGGATTTTCGCCACGTGGGACCCACCTGATCCAGCTCGTAGAACTCCTTCCTTTCTTCTTGTGTGCAGCTGCGTCCAATAGGTGAGATGTTCAACATGCCGTTACGAAACTCCACAAACGTCCCCCTGAGAAATGACACGTTGCGATTTGGCCTCCAGATAACTGAGATCATTTCTTTTTAAGTCTGTTTTCAGCGTCCCAGCTCACCTCCTCACCTCTAGTCAACAACTCACCTCTTCTTGGGGAGTTTGATCTTGGCCATGTAGTTGAGACAGAAGTTGATGAAATCCTGCAGCAGCTCTTCTCCCATGTGGGCCTGGATGGACTGACAGCAGCGAGCAGACAGGTCAACTTCCTGTGGCCTTTCACACAACCACACATTGGGTAGGAAAATAGTCTGATAGGTAAAGAAAAGCTTGGACACACCTGAACCGAGTGCAGCTGTCCGTTCTTATAGGCCACCAGTCCGTTCTCAGCAAACACGTAGTCCACTTTCTGTATCACTGCACACAAACCAGCAGAAACACTGAGACGCTCATCCTGACACCACACAGGTCTTACTGCTCCGCTGGCTCACCGTCATCTCCCAGCTGCTCCTTGATCTTACTGAGGTCTGAACCTCCGACAACTCCGACTCGAACTCGAGTCCTCAACTTGTCCAGGAACTGTGCCATGTCTGGAGTCACACACTGAAAACACACACACACCGTGAGTCTAGTTTATTTACAGACGTCACCATATGCTTCACAGGAGGGAAAACAATAAACAGTGGACATGAAAACCAGTTTCTCTGAATTCGCTCTGCAGTGGCTGAACGTTAAGTTACACATTATGTCTGTTGCACAAGAACACACTCTTATAAAACCTCCATCTAAACATTGTGACCTCCACTGGTCACAATGTCCTCGTGTCCTTGCACAATCATTATGCAAACAATGACAGGACACACTTCTCAGATGGCACACACTAGTGGGCGATGCAATCATCCACAGTCCAGGACTGCTTGTCTTCAGTCAGCTGAGCTGCGGTGGAGTACGTTCGGCTTTACTGGACGGAAATCCCATTTCCTTCAGTTCCCTCACAAACACGACTCCTCTTTCTCTCCATTTATTCTTCATTTCTTTGCAGGACATTTTAAAGTTTCAGTCATGTTGCTTTGAGTCTCCTGAAGCGTTGACATCTTCCTTGGTCTAACAGTATGTTTTCTTTTTTGTTTTGACTTGTTCCGACTCAGCTGACGTCTTTCAAAAAAAGAGGGGCGCGGCCTTCCTGTGTGGAGTCTGCATGTTTTACCCGTGTATGTGTAGGTTCTCTCCGGGTACTCCGGCTTCCTCCCACCATCCAAAGACATGCATGTTAGGTTAGGTTATGTGAGTGATTGTCTCTCTGTTTTGGCCCCGCGATGGACTGGTTACCTGTCCAGGTGTACCGCCTCTCACCTGCTAAATGCTAGGTTAGGCTCCCACAACGAACAAAGCAGTACAGATAACGAATGAATAAATAATTAAGAAAAATGGTAAAACCCAAGCAACCTAATAATAAATAAATTATAATCATTATTAATATTAATCAATTCTATGTATTCATTTATTTAATATCCTAATATGTAAAACCTCACAAATGAAGGACACTGAAAAGATAAAAGATGCTTGTCTTCAATGTTAAAAGCACAGTGTATAAGAATGATTTCTTGTAATAAAAAAAGGAATGGAAATTACTACAAGTACTAAGTACAGTTGTTAATGTACGGTATCCATCAGTGGCCAAAATTCTTCCAGACATAAACACGTTTTCATCTGCAAGAGGCTCCAGCGGCTTCAGGCGCAGCGATAACTGCAGTTTAGTTTCATGTATTTATTTAAAAGGACAATGCATAATAATTAACTACAACTCTTCCAGTCGGACAGGATTTACAAGCGGGGCAGGTGATGCTAGCTCCGCTAGTTAGCATAATGCTAGCGAGATTTGACGGGAAACGTTATTAGCATCAGCGTAGTTTGAGTCAACTGTTTGATTTCTGACAGCGGAAGTTAGGTTTTTACGCTTTAAATGAAACATCAAGCCCAATATAAGCGATCTAATCAAACAGTTGTTGTTATTAAGAATAAATATTTCAGCTAAAATAATGTAAATCTTTATAAACTACAAGTGTTTCCGTTCTTTTTCTTCCGTCACGCACTTCCTGTCAGAATCAGACCATAACATTTTTATAATCTAAGCGACGTTAACAAAATGACAAATTATTCCAGAGTGATAAATAGTCTATAAATGTCAATATTATATTTCTAATCATTACACTAGTGGCAGTATGACCGTAATGGTTAATCTTGAAGATGGAACTTTTTTACCCCTCAACGGAGGATATTATTGTTCCGGGTGAGTACTACAATGCCTACGTGGAGTCGGAAGTTGCTCCATCAGAAAGTGCAGTCATATGTTTGCATGAATGAAGTTTAGTCTTGGAATTAATTTTACACACACAAGCACACATTCATTACCTGTCTCGCGGCCGTGAGCGTGCCATCGACATCAAAGAGGCAGAGCGTGCTCGTGTCCACAGCAGTTTCACTCATCTCGTTTCTCAGCTGTCACAAAAATGGAAGAAATGCTCCTTGTTGTGGACACACTCCTCTTCCGTGGTTGGTGTGTAACCGCTGCGTTTTCCGGTTCGCTCGCGGTACTTTTCCTCACCCCGGTCCAGTACAGCGGCAGAACTGTTCAGAACTACAACTCCAGCCCGAGAGAGCAGCTTCGTTCTTTCTGTCTCCACCAGACAGGAGAAACAAGGCGCATGTCGCCACCTGCTGGTCCGGAGGGCGAAGTCAAATTAAACTGACCCTCCTCCGCGTGCAAAGCTGTGTCACATGAGAGTGAATGGAACTTTGGGACTCTATTTAAAGCTGTTTACAGATGGAGTATGTAAGAGGGTCATGGGACTGCTCTCTGAGCGGCCTACAGTTGCTCTGTATCCCACCATTAGGTAAGAATTCCTAACAGATCGGTTTACAGATAATTTAATTCCACTGTCTCCCAGCCCCCCCCCCCCCTTATCAGTCATCCATTTCCTCCAGTTCAGGAGGTATCTTGGTTTCAGAATCACTCTCTTTAGAGCCCCAGTTACTGGACACTAGTCATTCTTTCCTAAGAGTGGTTGAATATGACTAAACTATGCAACAGGTACCAAACAAATCTTGGCCTGATTGTGCCAAAATTCAAAATCTTTCTAAACTCAGCCGTATGTTCACCACATAGTACAAAGCTGCGTTTTCTTCGCGCTTACCCAGCCCTTTAATGGCCACTGTGACCTAAATCAGCCTAGATTATCATATTTTGGCAACATCTGGCCCATGTAACACACCAGTGCCACAAATGAGTCACGAGTGCCAAATTTAACCCAGATTTGGCCCACATTTGTCTGTTATATTATATATTATCTATTATATGACTCCCTGGAAGTATTACTCTTTCCTTTTCATTTCAGTTAATGTGCTGATGACCACAGAGGAGTGATCATTATTTGTAGAGTCAAAATAATTTTTCCAGAAGACTCGTGGATGTAACTTTCCAGTGCAGCCCAGTATGTGGTAATAGTAGTAGTAGTGGAAGGGGAAATCTTTGTCTTGCTGTGTAGTAGTTACAGGTGATGTTGCTCAATTGAACAGTTAAAACTGATAGTTGCCTTGTTACTTATTAATTTACCCATTGAACAGGTAAACTTCACAACAAAATTATTTCAATCAGCTTTGGTATTTAATATTGTAATTAGACTAATCTTTACTAAACATGGACAGGCTGCTTCAGCAGAGCAACTCAAAATGTATTGCCGCCTACACGTTATTATACTTAAATAAATATGAAGCATAACTGTAGGTTATGTCAATGCCACACATTGACAATAATTTCACAATCCTCTAAGATCTGGAATTGCTTCATTCAAAGACCCACAATACAATCACTTATTGGTGCGTTCCAACCTTTAACGGGGGCGGCGTGGATCCGTGGGTAGAGTGGTCGTCTTGTAGTCTGAGGGTTGCCGGTTCGATCTTTGACCCATGGAGCTCGTGTCGAGGTGACCCTGAGCAAGACACCGAACCTGATGGATTGTGGGTGAGCGCCTTGCATGGCAGCTTCTGCCCTCAGTGTGTGGATGGTTGTATGAATGAGTGACTGTGTGTAACAGTGCTTTATAAATACAGAACATTTACCGGTATATGTAAATGTAATTAGAATTAACATCAATGCTGTCTCAATACTCTGAACAGATGTACCTGGAGCAACAAGGAAAAACTCTTTGTTACAGCAGGAACTGGATCAGATCTGCACAACATTCAGTATCGTTCTTCCAGACTGAACTGCTCGGTCATATTCCCTGGGTGTGTTTAGAGTAGGTCTTTTTTCAGGTCATAGCATCTGTATTGGGTTAGACGGGTTTGTCTATGTTGGTCAGTAACTACAAAGGCTAGGCTACTTAAACACACAGTTGAGCAGTAACATTGAACCATTATTGAAGGAATTACAGCCTTGCTGCACAATTACATTGTCTTGAAGAAAAATGGGGATCTCTTCAGCACCAACTGCAGGCGCGGTGATGAAGACAAATACTGCGACATCTTCCATCCTTGCCATCGTCATGTCAGTGAACTTGTCCGACTTAGCTATGCTACTTTTACAGTCCACCCCGACAACTCGCAAAGTTCTCGTCTGACCATGGAGTCAGACCATAAATAGATGCAGTCTATCCCAATAGGCCGATCTCCTTTCAGGCCTGTTAATGAGCCATTTACTTCATTCAGGTGTTTTAAAGTAGGGTTTCCTCTAAAACATCCAGGGTAGAGAGTCCTGAGGACCTGGGCTGAAAAACGCTGCTTTACACAACACAGTGAAATAACAATGAGTGTGTTCAGTCAGAGGCTTCTTCGGGTCTGCTGTAACACAGAAAAGTAGGTCATTCCTGCCAGTAGCCATCACTGTCTAGAACAAGACTGGGACTCTCCATTAATTACTTACTCTGTGATGACATTGATCATTTCACTGAGGAGATAAAGTATTTCTAATTTGATTTCAAGACTTTTTTTCCGTGTTCTCTTAACAAGAGTTAAATAAGGATGGAAATATGGCATGGATTTTGGTTGTAGGTCAAATTTGTATTTAAGTTTTCTCTTTACTCCATCCACCTTAAATGTTTGTTCATCAAACTTCCTCCCCTGTTAGCAATCGTTCAGACCTGGTATGAGCATGTTCTCTGGTGGAGCTGATCCTTCAGAACAGCAGTAAACCCACTCAGGACACATGGTTACTGATGTCCAACTTAACTTACTAACTTAACTAATATTTGTCTATTTATATGTGACAAGTTTCTCTGAATATCAGAAGTAAATTTCTCTTTGTACATGAAATCCTTTGCTATTAACTAATGAAGAAATGTCCAAATATTTCCCTTTCTGTAAGGGGGGAGAAAATATATATACCTTGCTCTTTTATGGCATCATTACTTTGTGTAAACAAAAATGTGCCACTATTTATCTAAGATAGCCTAATGTAACTAATAAATGATTTATAGTCTATTAAATTACAAGTGGCAAACGTTTATATTAAGTTATGTGATTTTTCCACTTATAAAAACAACCGCCATAGACTGTTTTTTAAAAGCGCTGAATGAGCTACACCCGGAAGTGTAGATTTTATGTTTTGTATTGTTTTTTCTTATGAAGCAGTGACCTCTGCTTTAATAAGCGTTTTCATTTTTTTACTTTCTCCAAATAAAAAGCCTCATTTCGCTGGTCACAGTGCGGGTTTACGACTGTTTTACCTCTGTCGGAAAACAAACGGTTAAACTGAACTGGTCGGACTTCTTTCTGCACAGACACGGATGACCATATTTTGACTGCGGCAAACAATAGAGTCTTTTCGCGCCGTTGGTTTAAAAGTCCAGCGCAACCAATCAGCGTGCAGCAGACGCACACAAACTTAGGAGTTCAAACGCACTAACGACAGCCAATCATAATGATTAATCTATGTCAAGTCCTGTGTTTAAATTTAAATGCTTGATTTCAACCAATCCGGTGAGGGCAGGGAGGAGTTGCGAATCAAGTTAGGTCAGCCTCGCAGACGCTGACAAAACAGTTGCGCGTTCTTCCTCATTCACTCGTTTACAGCTTGTGTTGCTGAGAACAGGTAAGCCGTCGATGTTTCCTCTTAAAAAATGCATATTTGTTCTTTTCGTCGCTCAAAACTATTGCTGTTTATTTGTTAAATCTCTTACTGCGTGCCATTATGCAAGTTTCGTTTTTTAATAAGCTATATCACTTTTAGGGAACTTTTAAGTGATTTTCAGCGGTTGTGTTAAATCACAGCGTTTGCGAATTTGTCTCCGAGAAGAGAACTGTGCTTATTAACATAAATAACAGCGTGAAATAATGTATAGCTTGTAGTCTTCCGGTGTGGTTAAACGGGCTTTGTGGCCTGTTTGTGTGTGGCAAGTGAGTGCGCAACATGCAGCTGAAACGCCATTTGGTCTAGTAGCTTGGCGGCTACACAGCGGAAGCTCGCGCTTGTAAAGTTTGAATGAAGTCGGGGTTTCGTTCCGACCCACGCTCGGTGCTGGCTGCGGTGGAGCTGAAGTCGGAACGGGGTCACCGGTTGTGTGGAAACAGAAGCGTTTTGTTTTGGGATACTTTGTTGGGGAAGTTTTTGGCGCAGTTGGTTTAGGCGGGAAGGTACAAAATGGAGTCGTGTCTTTTTGTCCCAGAGAGGCAGAAATCCGATTAGTCTGAAAACACTCCGGGGCGTCTACTTGCCCTGTTTGTGCCACATTAGCGCGACACGACGGCCAATATTTGTTAGCTTCATGCTGTTTTTATTTCAAAGTTTTCATTTTGGTTGATTTGTAGTGAGTACCTGAGTTTGTTGGAGTTAAATGTAAAGTTGCTAAAATTAATTTGGTCGTTGTTTCTTTAGATTGCAGCCATGACAAAAGACCCCAATAAGCCCAGAGGGAAGACCTCAGCTTATGCCTTCTTTGTGGCGACCTGCCGCGAGGAGCACAAGAAGAAGCACCCTGGGACCAGCGTCAACTTCGCAGAGTTCTCTAAGAAATGCTCCGAGAGATGGAAGGTGAGTCTCACTCAAAAAACGTCAGCCCCCCATTTAATTTCTGTATTAACAAATTAAAGTGTGTGTGGGAAGAGTGGTTTTAACTTTAACATTAAAGTTTCTTTTTTTTTCCACTCTTAAGACCATGTCTGCTAAGGAAAAGGTTAAGTTTGATGAGATGGCCAAGAATGACAAGGTCCGATACGACCGAGAGATGAAGTCGTACGTCCCACCTAAAGGTGCCAAGAAGGGCAAGAAGAAGAAGGACCCCAACGCCCCCAAAAGGCCACCGTAAGTTAGAAAAATCTTGGCACTGTTTTTGTTCTAAGCCCTATTTTTGTTAAATTTTTTATCTAATGTCTGTCTCCTCCAGTTCTGCGTTCTTCGTCTTCTGCTCAGACCACCGCCCCCGCATCAAGGAGGAGAACCCTGGCATCTCCATCGGTGACATCGCCAAGAAGCTGGGCGAGCTGTGGGCCACGCAGAGCTCCAAGGACAAGGCTCCGTACGAGGCCAAGGCCGCCAAACTGAAGGAGAAATATGAGAAGGTATCTTCACGTTGCTTGCTGTCTGATGATGAGGAGGAGGAGGAGGAGCGGCAGAATATTTAGATGTGTTTTCTTGTTCAGGACGTCGCTGCCTACAAAGCCAAGGGAGGTTCAGGAAAGAGCGACGCCGGGAAGAAGAGTGGTCCCGGCAGGCCCCCCGCAAAGAAGGCTGAGCCAGTTGATGATGATGACGACGACGATGAGGATGATGAAGATGAGGAGGATGACGATGAAGAGGATGAGGATGATGACTAAGCAGTTTCTATGATAAAGGATGTGAAGTTTGTGATGCATTGTTCAGCTTAAATACTGTTTTGTTTTTTGTTTTGTTTTTTTTGAGTGGATGGTTGCAGCTCTAACGTCTGCTGTCCCTGTCGGTCTGCCGGACCTGTACCCTCTATCCAAACCCCCTCCAGTTCAGGGATTTAGTTTTATCTTAGGTTGCTTCTGTTGTGTTTGAGCCCGGGTTTGTTTCCATAGATCCATGTTGCTATTTAAAGGCAGATGAAATGGACTGAAGCTCCTGCGGGATCGAGTCTTCTTATGGTTTCTGAAAGCACTGCTTCTGTTGCTGTTGTAGTGGTGCCGTTTCTTCACTGTCATTTTACTACAAGATTTATCTGTAGTCAGAATAAAATGTTGGCAGACATTTTTAATGTGGAACTTGAAAACTTGTAGATTTTCTTTTCTTTTTTTTTTTTTTTTAATAAAAGTTTTGTATATTATCTTTACCGACTTGTGAATATTTGGCCTTTGACAGGTAGGTGTGTGTGTAATGTAAAACGGCACAAATTTTTAATTATTTAAGATCCAATAAACGATGAAACGGGAGCTAGTTTCTAAAAGGCTTTTCCAGTTCTGGTTCTGGACCGGTTCCAGAGGGACATAACTGAGCTCAGAATCCTTCAGGCAGGAAAAGCTGGACTCGGGAGGAGTCAAAAGGCAACCTGGCAAAGAACCGGTTGAAACTGGATCTGTCTTTGGTTTCGGGTTAAAAACCAGTAAGGATCAGACAGGAAACAGGGTTTTACCTGAAAGGAAAGGTAAAGAGCTGTTGGCGGGGTACTGGGCGTGGTGGAGGACGAAGAACGGCGTCTGAAAGTCCCCGAACACATCGATGGGACTGCAAATGAACGATTGGTTCAAGAGTGAAACTGGTGGAAGCTTCTCCACAGATGGACGGGTTGTTTCCAGTTTGGTACGGGAGGTGTTGGTCATGATGGATGTCCAGGAGATGGGGCTAGTCCTCACCATGCTGTCCCACCTCACAATGGACCCCATTGTGGAAGATTGCTAAAACGGGAACAAAACCAGCAGACCTGAGATGCACCTGGACCTGGTCTCCATGGAAACATGGCTGTCAATAATCAAACTATTTACAGAGCCCGTTTCAAACAAGGTTTGTAAGTCCAAGTGTTTCCAGCAAAGAACAAACAACAAACATGAACCTCATCAGATTTAAAGTCATAATTATGAGACGCGTGGAGGGAAGGAACCTCCCCAAAACCCGGCCCTCAACATTACTGAAGCAGCGTGGATCATCTGGACAGAGAACAGAATAAAAGGCAGAAACATCCAAAGCAGAGTTCTGGAAAGTCCTGCCAAGGATCCTGGAAAACTTTCCTTGAAGATGGCTTAACCCCTTAACATCTGGATTTATTTTATTTTATTTTATTTTATTTTATTTTATTTTATTTTATTTTATTTTATTTTATTTTATTTTATTTTATTACAAGACTACTTCCGGATCTTCGACTGACGCTCCAAGCAGCCAATAGCTGAAGAGAACGCGCCAACCTCTTGGACCAATCACCGCTGCTGTCTTAGCCCCGCCCCGCGCGGACGTTGGTGAGCTGCAGCAGGACACATTTCAGCACCTGGGAGCTGTCCGCTGCGCACGAGCCTGATCGCGACTGAAGGTAAGAGAAAAAAATGGAGACCCATCTGGCTGCAGGTTAGCATCAACACCGCGGATCAGAAACCGACCGCAGGTGTGTCCGCGCGCCGCGATCCGCCGCCACGCGCGAGCACGTCAGCATCACGCAGGTGCCTCCGTAACGTTTCTGTTGGATTAGTTTGTGCTGCTGAAACCTGTTGATGGTCTGTACATGTTCCCGAGATGTGTGTGTGCGCGCGTCTGAGTGATTTGGTTTTCCTGCTGCTGTGTTTGGACCGTGAACGTCCCGGTTCCAGTGCTAATCTGTATGTGGGAATCTGTTCCTGACAGCAAAGCGTGCAGCCGACATGCGCGTCACATGTAGTGTTTTTGGGTGGGGGGGGGGGGGGGGGGGGGGGGGGGAGGGGGGAGGGGGGGGGGGGGGGGGGGGGGGGGGGGGGGGGTTTTTTGGGAAAAAAAAGGTGGGGGCTGAAAAGGGTTTCAAGGGGAGGTTTTTTGGGTCCCCCCCCCCCCCCCCCCCCCCCCCACAACATTTCACCGCCAGACCACCGCCAGCAGGCGACACACCGGGCTGAGCGCGAGGACAGGAGGTCACTTCCACTCAGAACCAGGCCTCGCGGAGTCTTTTCGCTGCGTGTTTGTATTGTGGGAACAAAATTTAGTTTGAGTGGAGATTTGTCACGGCAGACATCTTGAAACACAAAAAACCAGGAAAGGTTAAAACCATTAATAAAGAAGATGTTGGGTGGACACACAACTCCAAGAGCTGGCGTCTAAACAACCTCACATAGTTGGTTCTCCACCAGAACCAGTCTGAGGGTCTGAGGAAGGACCAGATGAAGGTCATCTTACCCTCGTAGGGAACTTTTAACAGAGCGTGTACATGAAGAGAATAAACCTTAAAAGAGAATAAAAGCATGAAGAGTAAAAATGTACAATGTAAAAAGTGTAATATAGTAACAATCAGTGTAAATACAAGTTATAAATGAATAAAGTAAAGGAAGTAATTATCGGTGTGATTATAATATTATATATAGAACATAATAAGTCAAATTTCTTCCACACCATTACCAGGTCTGCAGGTGTCCAGCTCTACAGGGTCCTGGTTGTCTCAGACAGGCCAGTCCACTACCAAACCTTCCTCTAAGGAAAGGGTGGCCAACATTTTCCTTCCAGTACCACAGCGTTAGTATATTTTTCAGTGATACAGATACCCAGGGCTGTTTCTACTTTCTAGCTGTGTGGGGGCCCTGAGCAGGGGACCCTAGTTTTCCCAACTGTGATGGCAAAATGCCGGATTCTCAAGGTGATCCACAGTTATTTTATTTTATTTTATTACAGGTCACGAGCTAAACAGGCCATTCTCAGAGATAATCAGCAATAGAACACATTTTTATTAATAGATGAGCAGTAACACACTTTTACTGATCATGATCCTAAAGTCATGATATGAGTCAGTCAGGAGGTTTTAACTTTTATTTATTTATTTTTATTTTATTATCACCAGTTAATGTGGATCATAGATTCACTAAGTTGCCGGCCAATCAGAATTCTAAAAAAAAAAAACAAACCACAGCTGACTGCATTTAATTATGAATGTTTCTCACTGAAAACTAACCGGTTACTAACCAGCCTGGTTTTTCCCCGTCCAACCAGACCTGGACAGATCCCAGATGAAAAGGGTTTTCTGGAGATGCTCTGTCCATCTTCGTCCTCGAGCCGTTCAGAGATGCTGGGACGTGTTTCGGTCTGAAAAGTAAAATCTGGATGTAAACTGACTGGTTTTGATCCTCATCTTTCAGTGATTTGAGCCATTTTCTGGACTCGAGCTGCTTCCTGTAGGCGTCTGTGAACTCATCCCGAGACAAGCTGAGCAAACACTGAAATAAGCTGCCTGCTTTCTGCTTGCCTTAGTAAATATATATATTATTTTATCATTAGAACCAAACATTCTCACAGAACCTCCAGATTTAAAAGGGTCGTTCCACCGAGTTATTCCTGGTGTAGGTCCCATTAATGAGCCTTTGGTGCTGCTTGGGCTGTAGAGTCGGATAAAATACGTTTTCTGTGCTGTAGCAGGTTTTACTCACCGTACGGAGAGCTGGGAGTTCAGTCTGATCAGCGTTGGACTTTTCTTCCGCCATGTCTTTTCTTGTTTTGTTTGTTTTGCTGGAAACCCCAGGACAATATTTACATCTTCACTGTGTGCAGTTCAAAGCTGTGGAACCGTGTGGGATTTTTTAGCATCCACTGTTACGAAGCTGCTTTCAGGACATGCTATGAGAGTGTAAAGTTAGAGCCACATGGTTTATCTGCCTGATAGAGGAAGAAAACCAGCCTGGAGCGTTTCTCCATCAAAGTTCAGTCACTGAGATCATCCTCCTGTTATCTGGTTAAAAAGAGAAGATGACAGATTTACATGTAAATCAGCCTATTTACACCTTACAGGACGAGGTCACGGGGCAACGGCTCGACCGGGCGTTGATGATCACCTTTGATGGCGAATCCACCTTCATGATGTTCACACAACCTGTTTTATTCATGCAAACCTTTATTCACACACATGTGGGTCTTTATTAAATTAAATTAAATTAAATTAAATTAAATTAAATTAAATTAAATTAAATTAAATTAAATTAAATTAAATTAAATTCCTGGAATAATTTATAATAAAAAAAGCAAAATTATTACAGTGAAAAGAAATAGACATGAATAAATGAAACTACAATTAGATTTAAAATAGAGTAACAATAAATAAATGGCAATAAATGATTAATAAATAATGTAAAAGTAAGTACATAAAAGTAAATTACATAATATATAAATTGATGAATTCCATTGTGTGGATATGTGTGGGTGAGGATGTGTGTGTGAGGGTGTGTGCTGCTCCTACAGATAAGTGTCAGCCAATCACGGCCCAGATTAAGTCAATCCTGCCGTTAATCACGTTGCCCTTTTCATCCTGTGGATGGACGCAGCAGAAACGTCTCCTGCAGGTGGAACGGTGCACTGTTAACCCCTCACATAAACAGTATGGCAGCACAGCTGGACAGAAAACAGGAACATGTGACTGAAAACTCACACAGGTGTGTCTGAACATGTTGTGTATCTGCAGGTGAGGATGGCCAAAGTGAAGCAGGTGGGTCTGCTAGCAGCGGGCTGTCAGCCCTGGAATAAAGACGTGTGTGCAGCGAGTGGAGACCGCTTCGCCTACTGCGCTACTTTGGCCATATACATCTACCAGGTGACCATGTGTGTGTGTGTGTGTGTGTGTGTGTGTGTGTGTCGGGCTGCTGGAGGTTGCTTATCAGCTCCACCTGTTCTACCTCCTGTTAACACTAATATCCAACCAGCCAATCACATGGCAGCATGTAACCATGGTGACGGTAACCTGCTGAAGTTCAAACTGAGCATCAGAAGGAGGCAGAAAGGGGGTTTCCTTCTCTGAACCGGGTCAGATGCTCGGCTCAGAATCTGCTGGAAACATCATGAAAACATGGATCCATCCTGCCTTGGATCAACGCTTCAGGTTGCTGCTGGT
>JBAFSZ010000005.1:34854712-34865068 GCA_036919955.1 Melanotaenia pygmaea
TCCAATGCTCCTCCAGGTGTTTCTGGTTTGTACCAGGTACTTTTCCAGCCTTTTGTTGCTCCTGTTCCAACTTTTTCTAGACGTGTTGCTACATCAGATTCATTATCAGCTCATATTTTTATCACATGGTGAAACGTCTCAGTTTCATCATCTGACATGATGTTTATCTTCTACTGGGAATAAAATATGTTGAGTGTAAAAACCACTGCATTCTGTTTTTATTTACATTTTAAACAGTGTCCCCACGTTCTTTGAATCATGGTTGTACCAGATTGGAAGGAAATCATCTAAGTTGATGATTGCTGTTTAAAAAATAGACTATATATTGCATAAATAAATTAAAACTTTACATAGGTGTGAATTATTTGTGCATAATATAATTCCAAACTGTATCTTTATTTATCTATAATAGCATAAATTAGCTATAAATACATAAAACATAAAACCAAGTCTGAAAATGGTGATGGAATCTTTAGTTTGCTGAAAGTAGCTGACGTTGCCTGGTTATGTGAGCATAGATGGACGGTTAAAAATGTCTTTGTATTTAATAGCTGACATTTTACTGGCTCTAATTGTTTTTTTTCATGCCACTTGTGTATTTGTTGTGGCTGTTGACATTGTTTATGTTGTACCAGACTGGGTGGCATGCATGCTGTTGTCATGTTCTGTGTTCAAAATCAGTTCAGCTGAGATAAATTTATTCTGTTTCTCTTCTACTGCCATTTACAGAGTGTCATTGAACATCACCAAACCTGTCAATCAATGGAGTGAATGGTGACACATCTTATTTAGGTCCTGAGACTAATGCTGCTGCTGGGGGACGTCCCATGATGCACCGGGCTCCTCTCTGCTGACGTGGTCTTTGATTTGTGTTTCTCTTCTTTCTCAGATGGTAATGGGGGACCTGGTTGTCCTGGTCTGCCCTAATCTGTGCAGTTCCTGTGGGGACGGCCTCTGTGGCTCCTGGTGTGGACGAATCCCTTTGATATTGTTTCCTCACCTCAGCATCAAGCTGGATGTTTGTGTTCAGATGTTTATATCCAGTTATATTTTAATATTGATGTGACGAGAAGGTCTATCATGATGTTTTCCTGAACCAGGAGTTATGATTACTGGAAGGTGGAAAATGAAATTGGACTAATACTCTGAATCTGAGGGAAGGTGCAGGAGAAAAGTGACTGGAAAGAGTTTGTGAATTAGAGCAGACAGAGCGGAAGCATCCTGGGACCACCTGAACACGAAGCCTGTCCTCTAACTCAACTCATAGCTGTGACTCCACGTTTACTTGTTTCTGCAGAGTCTCTGTAGCTGCGTTTCCACCACCCCAAGAATTCCACAAACCTAAATATCACAACAAAAACTGCTAATGGAAACACCAGCATTTAAGAAAACCTCTGAAATATGGCTAAAAGGTTTTCTATCTCTTATGAGGTGGTTATTCAGATGTGTGGATATTGACCAGTAATAGTAAAGATGGTGCAGTATGAGTAATGCAGGAGGAGATATATATAGATAACCTGCATTCTCGATAGCACACAAGAGCGAAATGCATAGTTTTACAAAGAATTAGAAATCTCCCTCCTCCTCAAAATGGAGTCGAGATTTTACAAGAATAACAGCTAATGCACTAAACACCATTCAATAGAAACACCTGCAAATCGCAGTTCTGCTTTGTAGAAATTTTTGAAAAAGTCACATTTATTTAGCAAACAGCTGTAACGGAAATCCTGGTCTCAGACCATGTTTAGGTCTGGTTCAAAAGAAAGGAGGAAAACCAAAGTCATGACCTTCCTCTTTATTGACATCCTTTCTTCTTCTTCTTTTTATTATTTTTGATATCTCTGACAGCACTCGGCCATTCCAGCCTCATAAATAAAGTCCCTCCTTCAGCTTCTGTCCAGCTACGTCATAGCCAACAATGCTTACCTTTGTTTACCATCCATGATCTGCAGCTGGTCCTCCAGCCTTATTTATTTCTTTTCTTCTTTTACAATAAATTCATAGTTTTCTAAAAAAAATATCTCCAAAATCTGTTTAGAGAAAGCTTGCAGAAATGAATCTGAACATTGGGCTGCTGGAGCGAACTGATGAAGAGGAGAAGGAAAACCTAGACAAACAGGCGTTTAAACACAAACACATGCAGACCTTTGGCAGTGAAGTCCTGGAGCCGGAGCTCTGTGTTGTCATGGTGAGGACGGTGGTGATGCCCAGCGCCACTCTGGCCGGGGCGGCGTCCATGTTGATCCAGAAAGAGACCCAGGAGAGGATGACGATGAGCAGGGAGGGGATGTACATCTGAATCAGGTAGTAACCCATCTGACGCTCCAGGTGGAAGCGCACCTCGATGCAGGTAAATTTACCTGAAACAACCATGAAACCGGTGAAAAGTGCACAAGCATGTTTTCAGTTTGCAGAGGCTGGAATGAAATGAGGAGGCAACGACGCTGGATTAGACAAAAATCCAGAAATCCCTTGCAAATTTCAGGAAGAAGATTTATAACAGAATTACTTTTTCTCTACAGAAAAAAGTCTGATTTATTACTTCAGAATGTGATGGCCCTATAAAGAATTTTTGATTAGTCCTTCCAGATTAATGTCACATAAATACATGAAATAAATAGCAAATGTCAGCAGATTAACTCATTTTTGTTGTGATCAGCGGGCCTTGCTGACATGGAGGTGTTACAGCAGCTCAGTAGCTTCCTCTGCTCCATGTTTACACTTACACTCCCCATGAAGGTCTAAGCTGCACAATCTGTAAAGATAAACCAGATAAACTGGACTATTTGGATCTATTTTAATGTGAAACATTAATATGGGGGAGATGAAACATGTCCAGGCCAGCCGAGAGACAGTCCCTCCAGCGTGTCCTGGGTCTTCCCTGGTCTCCATGTCTAGAACACCTCACCAGGGAGGCGTCCACGAGGCATCCCGACCAGATGCCTGAGCCACTTCATCTGGTTCCTCTGGATGTGGAGGAGCAGCAGCTCTCCTCCCGGATGGCCATCTTTCTCACCCTATTGCTAAGGGAGAGTTCAGGCACCCTGCAGAGGAATCTCATTTTGGCCACGTGCACTTGTGATGTTTTTTTTGGTCACAACCCAGAGCTGGTGACTGTAGGTGAGGCTAGGAACGTAGATGGACTGGTCAGTCCAGACTTTCTCTTCTCAGCTCAGCTCCCTCTTCACCACGACAGACCGATGCAGAGTCCACATCACTGCACACGCTGCTCCATCCTACCCTCACTCCTGAACTAGATCCCAAGATAGGACTCAGGACTCATTCTCCACCTGTTGTGGGTGCTTTGGGACCTTTCGGGATTTCAGGATTTAAAAAAACCACACTGCTCTTCTTCAGTCTGGTGGCCCTCTCCTCTCCAGGACCCCTGAAAAACCTTACCAGGCAGGCTGAGGAGTGTGACCCCAAAAACATGGACAAGAGAAAAACAGGAAGCGTGATTTTTCTCAGAAGAAAGTCCCAGATGAAGAACAAACATCTGTTTTCTCCTCCACAGTTCGGTCCAACCAGTTTGCTGTTACACTGGGTGGACTTTGATGGCGGTTGTCTCCAGCTTCTCCACTGGATGTCAGTCACTCGTCCTGTCAGCTCGTTTGATAACATTTTTAATAAAATTAGCACATTTGATGAATCTAGTAAAAAGCATGGTCGAAGCTCTGACTGCAGAGATTTTTGTGTCTTCCAGCTTGAAGTTTCCAGGAAAACAAACTTTGTGTCAGAGCTGATGGTGCTGTTGGAATCCCCCCTCTCGGAAACCCTCCTCACCCTCGGCTCACTCTCAGGTTTATGTAAGAAAAACATCCAGAGACAAAGTCCTGCAGGTCCAAACCAACTTGCTGTCTGTGGTCAGATCTTGTTTATGAACCTGACCATCTGATCCTGGACATAAGCCTCCAGCAGCAAACACTACTGATGAGGCGTGACAAGCTTTCTCCGCTGGCGTGTGTGTGTGTTACCTGTGTTGTAGTGCTTGGTGCAGTATCTGAGGTCTGACTCGTCTTTGAGGATGAACTGTGGGAGCGTGAGGCCATCGGCCACCTGAACTGGTCCATTCTCCTGCCACTCGAAGATCAGGTCGTTCATGGTGTAACCGACTGGAAAAGCAGAAAGATCCCTTAACCAACTATTCACTCACACACACACACACACAGCTGATTATTCCAGGTTTCTCTGCAGGAAACGTAATTGAACCTATTGAAGTAAATCATTTAAGCTGGATCAACTGTTCTCTTATTTTAGCATTGGTAATGCAAAATTCCAAGTTATTTAGAAATAAATAAAAATAATTTTTTTTAAAAATTGGCGTTGATTAATGTGAACTTAATATGATATGTCTGGGAAAACTGCTTGAAATGTCACAGGGACTCGTGGTCGGCTGTGGAAAGGATTTGATTGGAGATTCTTTAGGGCCCCTCTCAGTTACTCTTACAGTTTAAATAACTCTAATAAATGTTGGAGAAACTGTGACATGGTTGGCAACCATACCCACATTTTCTGTATTCTGGGACCAAAATTAAAAACATTTTGGACACGTATCAGGAAGAAAAGGGAAAAATCCTGAGGTAGGACATACCTTTAGACCCCCTACCGTTAGAAATTAAACCAGAACAACAACTCCCAGCTGGCCAGAAACGTCCTGCATGTCCTCCTGATGGTGGTGAGGAATTCCACCATCAGCTGGATGAAACCTATGACTTCTGAGTTTCCAACTATAAAATCTATCTTTTTTACAGCTGTTTGATCCACTTCCATGTTTTCATTCATTAAATTATTGCTATGTGATATCTCTTCATAGACATTCAGTTTGTGTTTCGGCCTCAGACTGAAATCCAGGACACAAACACAAACAACAGAAACGAGTGCAGTCGCTGCACTTTTTGGTGGAAGCAGTGAGTGACTGGTGCAGGCTGGTACAAGCCTGCAGACACAAACCAAAGATTCACTTCATCCTCATTCTTAGGTTTGGTCTTTAAGTGAAAAGTGTGTGTGCACGTTGAGACAAACAACAACGCACACACAGATGTGACAGAGCCTCCAGCGCTCTGCTTCTGCTTTGGATGTTTCCACATCTCACCATCGCCTCAAGCACTAAGAAAGATTCTGACTCAGAACATGTCTGAGATCTGCAGGTCTCTCTGAGCACATCCTCTGAAAACACTGCAGGTTAAAGAAATAATTCATCATATGAATTAGAGTCAATGTGTCATCGTCACCGTCTCTTACATAGACCCGTTTATACAGTTTCCATCACAGGGCCTAAGTGGGCCCAGAAAGCAGCCTGAAGCTTTGATTCAAGGCAGGATGGATCCATGCTTTCATGCTTCCACCAACTTATATCCCTGACATTCTTAGAAAAAACAAGTACCTAATGTACCTTTAGGGTATAGAGGCTTGTCACTACGTTGGTAGCTTCAAATATTCCTCTTTTGTACCCTAAACAAAGTACTAACACCCCATATTGGGTCTCTGGTGAAGTTTTGTACCCTAATGTATATGAAGAAAAATAATTGCATCAAACTTCAAAAGGAATATAAAGATTTTTCTCTATCCCACAATTAATGTGCAAAGGAACACATCAGAGACGATGTGGGGTTCAGTAGAAACGTCAGCTCGTGGGGGGAGGGGACACCTGGGCTCAAAACACCAACCTTGAGCTTGGTAGACGAACACTCTGCCTCCTGAGCGACAGACAGCGTGATCAACTCTACACACCCATAAAGCCGTGATGTACGAGAGAACTAAACGTCCACCCATGGGTCAAGCTTGTTTAACCGTTTCTCTTTCTTTTGCACAGACTATCTCCGGATGTTGTACCTAAACATTTAGAAGAAATAGTACAAATATGTACCATTTACTACTTGAGAGCATAAATCTACCTTTCAACACCTCACCTTGCCATACATCCTTGCCTTTGGTTTGGCCCATTTTTACGTCCACCAGAGGGCAGCTCAGAGTTCAGAGTTCACCGAGTTCTGATGTCATTTTCAGACAATAACAAACACGGTGAAGGTGGAGATCATGATGATGTTCTTTCTCAGAGCACATTAAATACATGGTGGCTTCTTCTTCTTTGCTCTTTTTGGAGGTCACACATCAGCTGTACTGGTCAACACCGCCCCGACGGTTTCCGGTGGAAACGCATTCGCAAGGCCCCCCAAAAATGGAACAAATTACGCACGTACAGCATGCAGAAGACGGACAAAATGCTTCATACTGGTCCTCAGCATAGAGCATGAACGGGCCTTTGGACTTGGGTATACCACCCTCTTACTTTTGTATTGCTGCTGGTTTGCATCTGAGCATGCTCAATACCCTCCACTCAGTTTTGGGTGTATTTCTGTGGCAGCGCTGCAGCATCACTTACAGGCCTGATGTTGATCCAGTATTCTACCTGGAATTGTGAGGACGTGCTCTATTCTGGAAAATTTGTCTGTATGAAAAACATGTTTGCATCCGACAACATTCACTGGTTAGTTAGGATCTGATTCTTTCGGGTGTTAACTTCCTGTCCATGCAGGTGCTCAGACTTCCCAACGGGGAATCCGAACAGCATGCTAATTATTCAGCAGCCTGTCTGACTGATTCCCTGTGGGAATCCAGACAGATTGAAGCCACTGAGGTAAGGAATTTATGTACATTCTGCATGAACAGGGTGAATAATAAACCACAGTGGCGGTACAGGAACTCATGAATCACCAAAGTGTGGCTGATGTTGTTAAATCATACACCACTAATGGGAGAAAATCTATTTATAAATGTACTCATTAAATACAGATCACAGGTAGCAAACCCAGATAGGTGACTCCGCTTTGTTCAGGGACGGATGAATAATAAACCACAGCAGGAGGAAATGAATCAGCGGGAGTCACAGGTTCTAATATTTATTTTTTTTCTATTTCTAAATAAAAAAAACTATTTTCACTGGAATTGGTCAAATGCCAGATTTTAGGAAACAACATCCTTTGATGGTAAAACAGAATAAAACCAAATAAAATTTGATTAAAATAGAAAAGATGCATATTAATCCATTACAAATTTTTACTAAAGTAAGCTGACATTGAGCCTGTTTACAGGACCATCAAAACGTGATAACTGGAGTAACTGGGAGGGAGTGGTAGTCCAGAGGTCAGACACGAGGCTTTTCCTGTTACTTTGAAAACATGTTAAACACGGTCTTAGCATTAGCTACTAACGTGGAAGCTAATAAGCTTTACTTTGTTTATGCCCTGACTTCCTGCCGTTGCATGCCGCCATGTTTTTATTTTGTCTCCCGCTCACAGTGTGATGGCGTCACGTCTACCTTAAAAAGGTGGAGCTGACGCAGTGTTTTACACACACACAGACGTAAAAAATAAATAGATCAGATGTACGGGTCTTACATGCTTGAATACATCAAAGTACTGGGGATATTTCTATAATCTGATTTCTCATTAACTCAGCCTGTTTACATGCACACAAGAATCTGATCATCATCCGATTTCTGGAGTTATCAGATCATTAAAACCATCATGTAGACGGCATGAATATCCTTTATCAAAAACCTGCCATCATCTGATTATGAGAAATGGGATAAACACACACAGATTGCTCCGCAATACTCAGATGTCTTCGTGCATGTAGACCCGTATATCTGATTTATTTAGTGGTTTTACATCTGAGCAAAACGCTGCTTTACTTCCTCCTTTTCAAAGTTTTCCATTTAAAGACAAAGAGAAACCATCACAACTTGAGGGGAACACAAGAATGACCGAAGGTTGGTGTGAAGCACCAGGAAGACCGCTAGCGCCGCCATGTTCAACAAAGACCAGGAACAGGAAGTTACGTCACTATAACTACAAGTGTAGATCAGGGTTTTTCAAATAATCTGACAGAAATCAGGTGATGATCAGATGTTTGGTGGTCATGGAAACGGGCTCTGTAATCACAGTATGTGGCCCCTCCTCCTCCCTCTCTGCTGTGCTTCAGCTCTGCCTCCCAATGCAACCACCTGCTGGTTACCAAGCTCTTTTCAATGACAGTCTGAACACACTGAGCAGCCACAACATTAAAACCACAGCTACTTCTGGTCTTTCTGTCGTTCAGCTCCGCGGTACTTACAGCTCTCCAGCTGCATGATGCAGGTCTGAACATCCATTGGGAAGTTTTTTAGATCCATGGGACACGACAGAGTTAATGTTAGTCTGAAAACAAAGAGAAGTGAGAGCGGGTTTAAAGTTAGAACTCTTAGACTCGTGTACAGATGTAAATATGACGTTACTGTCTTTGTTTGGGCTGGTCGGTTGGAAGCTGCTGTGAACAGAAACAGGAGCCGACTGTGAAGCTGAACTATCACACTTTATTATTTCGGTTGGGTTAATTTTTTTTGTGTGAGAATCTGTGTGCAGGTGAATCTTTAGATGGATTTTATTTTGTTCTTGTGGATCAGAACTAGATCAGATCACTGCAGAGACCTTGTGGTTTTCTGATCCTTCTGGATTTAATTATGTTTAATCTTTTTTACCTGACCTGCTGTTCTGCTTAGTTTGGTCCTTAAACATGTTCTCTGCACAGATACTTGTCTGTCAGAAAAAAATATTAAAAACACGGATTTTTTCTGCAAGCACAGATTTGGTCTCATATATAACAAACTAACAAACAAATTGATTTATTTGATGTTCTACCAGAAGTTCTATCAACACTCTGTTCCATGTTCTACTAGCAGGTTGATAGATGTTCTACTTTTTCTTTTTTAATGATCTACCAGATTCCTTTGATGTCTTCCTAGAACTCTGATGTTCTACAGGAAATTCTTCTTCTTCTAAAAGAACTCCGTTTGATGCTCTAAATTATTTTTTTTCTTAATATTTTATCTTCAAGCTGATGTTCTGCCAGAACTTATAGTTACGTTCTACCAGATCTTGAATAAGTGATGGAAGGTTTTCTTGGTCAGGTTTCTGTGAAATGAAAATGAAGAAAGTTGTTCCTAATCCGAGCTCCAAACCAGAGAATCCATTTTGTTCTTGGTATTTTTCTTAGAATATTATGTATTTCACATTTAGATTTTGGAAATTCCATGTACTTTGAACGCAGCATCAGTAATGCAGCAGCACAGTAGAGATTCGACATAATTCTCTGGAACAAACTGGAACAGGGTGACGGTGAAGTCCAGAGTTTCTCTGACTGACTTCTCATAAAACCGCCGGCTCTGACTGAGAACTTTTATTCAGACCTCCTGTAAAAAGTAGGCAGTAAACGTCTCTTTTAACATAAATGCAGAATTAAAGTCAAAGATCTGGGAGAGAAAACACAGACATCATCTGACACATGAAGGTTTTTCCTTTATTGTGTGGGAAGGGAAGGATGGACTTATTTGTTCTGATTCTTAGATTTTTAACATATTTTTATTTTACTTCTTATGCTTCAACCAAGTGTAGTCTTGGGTGACTAATCTGCTCCACATTACTCTGGCTCACACGGGTCATTGTGCATCATGTTGGAGTAATCATGCATGTTGATGCCTCCACTGTACAATAAAAAATATACATGTTCTTAATTTGCAAAACCATGTTGTGTGTGAGCAAATGAAGAATATGTTTCCCATTTTTTTCAGCCATAAAATGAGACCTATCCTGATGGTGCGAGATCATGTTAGACACAGAAGTCCAGTCTGCAGCAGAGCTTTGGGCTGGAAGTTCGCCTCCAGGCATGAAAACTCCAACATGGATGCACACTGCTCCATGATTCATGAGTAAAGACCCTGTTCCAGTTTGGATCAAAGTGATCAGAGCAAAAGTATGTTCAGAGATTTTCATTAGCGGTCACATGGTTCCAGCACATGTATGTCGGAACATTTAACATCACAGAGGGAATTTCATTTTCCAGATTTACCATCGTACCTTATAGAGTACAAAACATTCCCGTTCTTAAATATCCGGAGGAGTTTGTTGTCCGTGGTGACCTCGTGGAAGTGGGCTCCCTTCTCGTTGGCAAAGAACAGATCTGGTTTCCATATGGAATCCAACATGGACGGGTCAAGGTCCAGAGAGTCATCAGGGTACTCTGCATAGGCGAGCCTCGGGTCGTTCCACTGCTGACGAAGGAAGATGTTCACACGGTAGTCCTGCAAAAAACACACGTCATAAACATGTCATCATTTCATATGTGAGCTGCTCAGTCATTCTTCCTTCAGGAAGGTGTGAAGGGAAAAGGCCGTGTCAGGAAGTCATTCCAGAGCCTCGGCTTTCCGGTCATTACAGAGATTAGAGACAGGAACATGCTAGGACAGGGGTTCTGAACCTTTTTTAGCTTGGGGCCCAACTTTTCCAGTACAAAGTGGTTCGGGGCCCATTCAGATATTAA
>JBAFSZ010000005.1:35127918-35139669 GCA_036919955.1 Melanotaenia pygmaea
TTTTTTTTATTGGTGTGCTATAAATTTGAGTTTTCTACTTCAATTCATGTGTCATGTTAAAGTAGACGATGTCATAAAGTTCTGCCCTCTTTGAATTTTAAATTTGGCACCATAAATGAAAAGGACAGTACAGGAAACGAAACCACCACCAACATTTGTTTTATACTGTGTAATGATCAAAGTTAAGAATAGTTATTGGCATTGTTCAATTTAAAATTCTACTTGTTGTGGTTTTAGATGTGTCAGTGAGAATAAGCATCTACACGTTATTCTTCTGTTTGTCAAAGGTCAGTGAAAATACTGAGCTGTGCTATACCCATCTTTGCCACCAGATGTCAGTAATTCTACACACCGGATCTTTAAGCAGGAAGTCAGATATGCACTTTTGTCATATATATATTTTAAAATACTCCTGAAGCAGCCAATAAGAGCAGACTTGAACCGTGTCTGCTCTCTCAGAAGGCGGTCCAGGTGTCGTACCTCCAGGTGAGTCCGGCGCTCCGCCACCATTCGCTCGTCTCGGTTTCCAAACAGCTTCTTGGGTGGAAACTGGAGCGCTGCCAGCTGAAAGAAACGCAGCTCGGTGAGGTTAAAACCCGCATCATTCCCGCCAGCTCCAGGTGAGAAACAAGGAAGTAGTGAAAACGTTTAGAGAAAAACTCAAACTATTTTATACTTCAGATCAGATTCCAACCAGAAAGTAGTAATTCTGTAGTTGTGGAGGTGTGAGGCTGGGCGTCAACTCAGACACACGACCAGTTTCCAGCAGATTTTGCCGGCATGTCAAACAGCTGTGGAGGAGGATCCGGGCGTCTCACCTCGGGATATTTTAACTTCAGGATTTTGTGCATCTCCCTGAAGCGGCTGTAACGTCTGAACACCGACCACGTCTCGTCCATCACCGAGATCTGACGGAGACACAGACATTCAGATCACATGAAATTAAATCACCACCCAGCTGCTCTTCAGTCGTGTAGAAGTCGGTTTGAGGTGAACATGCAGACAACCAGACCTCAGAGGTTCAGGTTCAAACACGACTTCTTCCACATCAGCTTCGTGTGTGCTGGTCTGAGCTCTCGGTGGGATGCAGAACATGGTCACGCTGGAATCACTGCAAACATGAGCTCTCTGAACGCTGCATGTTTGATCTAAGCAGCAACACGCAGCGTTTCTGCATCAGCTTCTGTCCACAGGGTGGACTTCCAACCATAAATCAGTTTTATGTGGTGATGAAGTAAAACCAGAGTTATGATCTAATGTGTCCAACATCCCTGTATATTAGTCCCGTTTCACATCTCCTTTCCTGTTGGTGGAAAAATACAACTCAACAATCAAAGAATTCTGTGACCATGTGAAGCATGTGGTTGCTGAGGAAGAGGAGGAGTTGTGGTAGCGACTAAACTCCTCATCCTCATTCTTCCTCTCGCCACAATGCTCCCTCCATCTGCTCCATGGTTGCAGCCATCAGCTTTTACATGGAGCAGCAGGTCAGTAAGAGGCAGAGATGTTTACAAGTCCGTTTTTACAAGTCCAAGTCAAGTCGCAAGTCACTTTCAGTTGTAATGAGTAATCTGCCATGCGGCGCCCGCCGGGTCTGCTTAGAAGATGCATTATAATCCACGGAATGTAAAATCTGTCCTCAGCCTCCATCTACCAGCATTTAGTAACGGCTGTGCTCTGACCCTCCTCTGGATGTTTGCTTTACTGAATCTGGAAAAGATGAACATGGAATTTTATTCAGATTAGTAAACATGTCCTCAACATATCCAGGAGTTTTTAATGTGAACCAGAATCCACCTGGACCCACTCAGCCATTTAAAATACTAATACTGCAGTTTATTTATTCCTGAATGTCGAGAATAGGGTCAACATGCTGTTCTTTAGCTCAGGGTCACCGATGGTCCTGCAGGTTTTAGCCGTTTCCCTGCAGCAACACACCTGGGGCCTGTTCCAGAAAGCAGGTTATGTCAAAACTAAGTATGTTAACCTAGAGTTGAGGGAAAATCTGCATTTTTAATTTCAAAAAGCGGGGAAAGTCTTTTCCTGTACCCGTTACCATGGTAACAGTCTCCATGAAGTAAAGCTCCTCACTGGCAGGTTTACCGCAAAGAAACACTTTTTCTGCCGTCTCCTCCACCCGATGCAGCTGTCAGACGTGGGTTGGTCGGAGATTTAGAAGCTGAATTAATACACAATGATTTACGCTGGAACAAGACTGTTCAGAACTCAAACATACGTGATATAATTTCCTTCTCTCATCAAACGTTTCTAGCCACTGTGCTTCTCCTGACATACGTATCCAACATGAGGCTGTGAGATCGGTTCTTTGCGTTGCAGTGTTTTTTTTAAATGTCTCTTGTAAATGGGACTTTATTTATAATGTTGGCAACAGAGAACATTTTAGGGAAAATGTGGAGTCATCAGGAAAGTCCTCACACCTGTCTGAAATCAGAATTTCATAAATGTGTGATGGGTAGAGATCAGCCTCTCTGGAACACGGTGTCTCCTCACCATCATCTTCATCCTCCTAACCCAGAGGTCTTAGACCCTGAGTTAGTTTACCGTCTTTCCGGACAGGCCCCTGATCCAAATGATCCAAGTTCTGCAGCCTATCCCAGCCGGCGAGAGGCAGCGTACACCCTGGACAGGTCGCCAGTCCTTCGCAGGCCCAACATAGACAAACAACCACCCACACACACTCACATGACAGTAACTGTAATTTCTCCACGTGGCCTGGTTCAACCAGCACAGCCTACAGCTGCTACAGCTACAGTGGAGCATCTTCTGATGCTACTTCCAGCAGGAAGCCATCAGAGTTCAAACATAAAACAAGTCGACATTTTGGGCAGTTTGTGAAAGAAGGAAAAACAACCAAACAAACTTACCTTCACCTCGAACTCAAAGTGCTCGTCCTTGCCCTGTCCGCGGAGAACGTAACGAGGAATGCTAACTTTAACGGGCTCCTGGACGCCGTCGCAGCTCAGCCCGGTTGGACGGGACACAAGGTGCTGGACAGGAAGTCATCGGGACACGAACAGAGGAAACAGGTGGAAGAGTAAAGGTTGACAGAAAAGAAATTTCATTCATTACTCAATCTAAAGATGTGACCGAGACCCTCACAAAAGGAAAGACAATTAGACAAAAATTCAAGTGAAGTTTGATTTTTTTTTATTGTTGTCGACATATTTAAGAAGTACTCAATGTAAAAAATAAAGCTTGACAACTTTAATCTGGTTAAACCCGCAACCATTTTCCATCGCGGACCTCCTGACTAAAGTTAATGTAATCAAAATGTTCCCTTTATAAACAAGATTCTGGACTCTAAATAACTTCATAAAACACAAATTATTTACTATTTAAATTTAACAAATTTATTAGCTGGATGAGCTACATTTAACATCCCAGTCTTTATAAGAAAGTATCCAAATTGTACACATGAAAAGTTTAAAAATGATCTAAAAATCCTTCATGGCCATTACTGGACATCAAAGCGTGGACTAGGCTGATGATTGGCTGTCAGGACAGACGTGCTGCAGAGACATCCGTCCTCAGACACACAAATGATTTATAAAGAGTCGCGCCTCTGAGGACGAACCAAACGTTAATTTCCAGAAATCCGATGCAGCGGTGGTGGAAGGCACCTCCGCTGAACCCCGCCTCAACTCCACCTTCCGTCTCTGAGTTTGTTGTTTCAGACTTTTAAAGACGACGTCTACGGTCAGGCAGTTGTCATTCCTCCTCACAACCAGGCATCTGATGTCTGAACGCTTGCAAAGTTTCAGTCTCTGAAACTGGGGCTGGGTCGGGACAAAACTGGACCCTCGTGGGACCGGATGAAAAACTCCGTCCTCCTGGAGAAGAGCTACATGAGTGTCTGTGAGAAGGCACTGGAAGATGGCGTCCTGAAGGTAGTGGGTGGAGTTCTTGACCTTGATGCTGGTGTAGAGCAGAGGACAAATATTAGCCAGGGATGGTTTTCCAGGACCGTGCATGTTTCCATGGACGATGTAGAGCAGGTCTGCGAGGACCCGCTTGAACCTGGAGGTGATGTAAAAGCCACAGTCCAGGACAATGTCAGGGACATTTGATGTCCAGTCCAGTGAGAGGGCCATGAGGTCATCGGAGAGCAACGGGTGACCTTCGGAAAACCTGTCCGGACAGCGGACCTTCAGTAAAGCCTTGCAGAACTCCTGGGTGAGCTCTTTGCTGTAAGAGAAGACAGCTAAAACTGTGTCTTCACTGCAGCCGATAACACGAACATGTTGACCCGCCAAACTGATCTGGACTTCCTGGATGTCCAAGAGGTCAAAATGATGAAAGATGGTCAAATTATCCTCAGAATTAGTGCAAGCTGAAATCACTGTCATATCTTTTTCTGACAAAAACAAGCAGGCAGGTTTTGGAGCAGGTTGCTTGGAGTTGGCTGCGTTCAGCCAGAATGCATTCAGAAGCTTTCCGAATTTCTTTTCAGAAGACAGAGATTCCAGTTTTTTCTTGATTTGATGGGATGAAAGTGTCTTTAGCTGAGACAAAGCTGGTGGCAACTTGACCAGCCCCTGATGAAACACCTCAGGACTCATGTCTCTGACTGAGGACACAGACCCCTCGGGCCATCCAAAGACGGTCGGGGTCACAGGCATGCCACAGTCCCGAGGGGTACCGAGGGTGCAATCCCCGGACAGATCCACCAAGCGGACTTTGTTTTCTGAGAGGCTGCCAAGTTCTGGAACTGGCAGAACTTGTGTTCGCTGAACAAGCGGCAGCTCTTTGGACATCATGGTCACATACTGAGAAAGGACAACCTTCATTTCGCCTACTCCAACGTTTCGGATGATATCACACGTGCCTTGAAGTCGACTCTCAGCGTCTTTGTACACTTCAGAAAGCTTTTCGGTGAAGAACCCCAAAGCGTAGTTCCTGCTGGCCAACACCTTCCCAGCTTTCGCTTCTTGTTTCGTTTGACCGACGGTGGCCTCGTTTGAACCCTGACTGGGATGATTACCAGAGATCTGCGGCTGTGTTGTCAGATATTTGGAAAGCTCAGATTCCTCTGCCATCCATGAGTAAAATGTTTGGTTCTTTATTTTGGTAAGGCACTCCCAAGCATAGCTTCTGCTAGCAGACACCGTCTCAGCTTTTGGATCTTTATGGTGTTTTATTGGATCATTGATGGCTTCTCCTGAATCCTGTTTGGAGCTGAGGTGATCAATACCGCTCTGTAAGTGAGGAGACTGATCCCTGGAAAGTCCTGACTCTTCTGCTCTTGCTGGTTTGGGCATTTGGTTCTTGACTTTTGCTAAGTATTCCCAAACATATCTCATTTTGGAAAATACCTTCTCTGCTCCTACTTGTTCACTTTGGCCGTTGTCAGCCTCTGACACCCGGTTGGAGTTGATCCAATCACTGCTCAAGTTCTGAAACTCTGAAAGACCTGCTCCTTCTTCTCTAGCTGGACCTTTCGCTTGGTCCTGGAACTTTCCCTTCGAGCATGAGTAAGAGTGTCTCTTCAACAGCAAATTGCCTTTGGTATCATCAGGAACACAGCCAGCAGAGTCACTGATTCTTCTCTTAGGAATTTCCTCACTATCATCCGATCTGCTGGTCTTATTGTTGGCTGAGGACATGTGAATCCTGCCTTGTCCAATGCTACAACGGTCAAGTCCACTCTGAGCTTGGACCTGTTTTTCAACAGGAATGTTGGCTTTTCCTTGCCACCATTTGTTGCTGTGGTTTTCAGTCATGGCTTCAGCTGTGGATTCTAGTTCTCTGTGAGGGTTTACAAGGTCGTTCTCTGGTTCTGCCGACGCATTCTCCTGGACATTAGAAGGACAGCTTGTCCCAGGCCTTGGGGAGGGCAGGAAGCTGAAGCTGGTTCTCTGTGTGCACAAGGGGAGGGGGGAGTCCATGACTACTTGGACCAAGACGAGAGGGCTTTTGAACTATACTGAAGTCCATAATCCACCCCAATCAGAAGGAAAGTTTGTCCAATCACCAGGTGAGTTAGAAATTTGAAAATAATGATGTGAAGAGGTTTGACATGCAAATTAAGTTCTAATTAAAGACAAAATCTATTTTAAAGACCATTTTCGTCCGGGGATGAAGGGGACTCAAACTCCCTTTTGACTAAAACAAAAACATCTGCTAATTCTTCAATGAATTAATATCATGCATCAGATCATTTAATGCAAACAAAGAAAAACGGCTATTTTAAAACAGCAGCCCAGATTTTCAGCGTTTTTGAAATTGTCCCAGTCAAAAAAAACATAATTAGATCCAGGTCTTACCTCATATTTAAGTCTCCTTGGATTTATATTTTGCAGCTTTTCATCATCCTGCAAACAACAAAACATCAACCATATCACTGAAGATGAACAGAATATTAAAAAAAGAGCAAGAAACATTTTAAGGATCAAATTTCTGAATTATTCTGGAAAGGAGAAGAGAATAGGGAGGGATTCAACAGAACCAGGACAAATAAAGCTCTCACTGAAAACCATCATCGAGGAGTCATGCAGATTACATAGCAGGGAGGCCTCGGTAAGGAGAAGAAAGAAAGGTCCGGAGGATCCTGATCTTACCTCGTCTGTTAATCTAACAGAGCTACAGTCGCTAACCTCGTCCTCCTCCTGCAGAGTTAAAGAGCTGAAAATCAGTTCTGCACACAAACATTTCATCACCTGCTGGATCTGTTTAACTTTTACATCAGTGCAAGTAGAAATGAGAGGAAGTCAAGAAAAAAGCAGCTACCAGCTACAAGCAGACGGGTCTCAGGAGGCATTTAACACGAAGAACCAGTTTAAACCAGTTCAAACAGCTGGACTGTTTTTTCTCCACCAATAAAATGACCTCAATGTTGCAGCTTCTTCACAGTTTAGATCAGACAGAATTCCACCTCTTGGACCTTTCTTATGTCTTACAGAGGTACTTTTCCTCTGGAGGTGAAGTCAGGTAAACATTCAGCCCAACAACCAGAGAACTCACACTACTCACACTACAGAAACAAGTCTCAGAGCGTAGTCGGGGCCCAAGGCTCGGTGGAAGAACTGGGACTGGTCCTTATTTATGTCACATTTACATCTCTGCAGGTCAAAGAATGACTGAAAACTGGCAATGTGAGTAAGATAGTAGCAGCTAAAGGGCAGACAGCGGTCTTAGCTTAACACCAGAAATAGTCTCCAGAGTTGTCGCAAGGCGGTTATTTGAAATAGAGTCTCTGGACGGGTCTGAAAACTCGATAAAAGTCGCTAAGTTGTTAGCCGAGCTCTGACGTTTGTACCAGTTTAATCAGTGTACCAGGAACGTCCATGTTCCATCGGAATTTAAACGGCAATTAAATGTGTTTATTTTTTAACACATTTTTGTAATTAATCTGAATTAACGCATTAATTTCCAACCCCAATCAAAACTTTCACAGAAAATACTGGAAGGGTTTTAATTCTGCCAAAACGTGGAGTACAAACTACACCTGAAAAGTTAAGCAGCAACGTGACAACAACATAAACATGTATCCGAGTTATGATGCAGATTTATTCCCACGTTCAGCAGCTGGTTCGGGGTCTGAAACCTCAGACGTTGAATAAAGAGGTGAGACTTACTCTGAGAGACTCAGAGGACAAAGACAGGTCCATGTTGCTGCTGCCGTTCAGAAGATTCATCTTCCTCAGCCGCCGCTGGACCTCCTCTTCGATGTACGCGTTAATCCTGTTCACAAACAGATAAACCAGCTGGTTAACCCCTGAAACTGCAACGGTCTGAAGTTTCTGCTTGAAAATGACAAGTTAATAATTAACGGATTATTTCTCTGTGATTACAAACCTAGTGCAGGGCCTGAAAGACATTTTTTTTAAATTCTTTATTGATTTTAACGTGTATAGCTAACAGGGACGAACAACAAGCAACGACATCCCGCAGTCCCCCCCACCGGTTCTTACTGCACCAGCTTCATAACAAGGAGAGCAAAGAAAGTCATAGTAAAAATAACATTTTGGATATAAGAAACAAACATTCACAGCTGACAGGTTCCCACAGACATGCACTGAAAAATACACTATATAATAAAAATGTATAGTAAAAGAAAAAAATCAAAGTAGGAGGCAAGTAGAAAAGTTTACTGAGTTAAACAGAATCAAACCAGGTTGAGTTCAGGTTGCCAGGCAGCGTGAAATTCAGAGTTACTACCCTGTACCGAGTGGCGAAATGTTCCAAAGTCAGACATGACATTAAATGGTTAATTCAGTGCTTGAATGTAGGCGGGAACTTTTCCCTCCATTTCCTGCGGATCATCCGCCGGGTCAAAAGCGTCGCAGATGTGCTGATGTGTAGTCCTGGCCGTACCACCCCAAAGAGTAATCAGGGATGGGTCAACGTGAAGATTCAAAGCCTTAAAAAATTAAAGATCGATGTCCAGAATTCACTCAGCTTAGAAAAGCATGTGTGACGAAGTACCCGGTTCTGTGTGACAGCGGTCGCATCGTCAGCTCCCGGTTTAACCTGAGCCAGCTTTACCTTTGACCAGAGCAAACTGGGAACAACTTAAACTGGATCATTTCATGTCGTTCACAGATCTTAGATGAGTGTATCCTGTCGAGAGCAGTTTGCCACACTTCATCTGGGATTTCCATACCAAGTTCCTTTTCCCATTTACCTTTTATTAGTGCCAAGGGTTTTAGATTCTCTGTAGTGAGTAGATGATATGCGTTGCCAATGGTCCCCTTCAGCCAGGGAGGTGTTTTAATAGTTTGTCCAACAGCGAGTCTGGAGGTAATAACGGGAAACATTTAAAACAGGATGAGACGAACCTGCAGAAACCTAACAAAGTGTGATCGGGGGATCTCCAAGTGTTATCAGATATTCGAATGATGCAAAAGTACCATTTACGTACACATCTTTAATCCTCTTCACTCCGAGATCGGTCCAAATTTTAAAGGCATCATCTGTGATGGAAGGAAGAATGTTATTCCTGACTAACGGGGCGTTTTTTGACATGTTTCAGACTCGAACAGGCGAACACGTGTGAACAGGATGCGTGTTCGAGTCGTAGCCACTCTGGACCGGGGTCAACATTTCTGATGTTAGCTGACCAGTAATAATATTGAGAATTGGGGCGAGCTAGCCCACCATGTCGGTGGTGTCGTTGTGACATCTCTTCTTATTCGTGGAGTTTTTTGTTCCATATAAAGCTAGACATGATTTTATCTAAGGAAGAAAAAAAGTCTGGTTGCATTAAAAAAGAAACAAAAAACGTGGCAGAATTTTCATTTTGACAATATTAATTCTTCCCCTTAGAAACAGCGGCAGGAGATCCCAGATCTTTCTTTAAGATGGCATAAAGATCTTTAAATCGCTGCGTTACCCAAATACATAAGTGAAATACATTAAAGGGTAAAGGTGTATGTGGCACCACACTTGCACCAAAACTGATCCTGGGCCTAGGAGGTCCTCCAGGCCTCCTCCCTGCCTACCGGGGTCTGAACACTCAATCTAGAGACAGAGCCAGTAAGGTGGCAGCACTGCAGTACTGCCTTAAATTTACTTGCACAGGTGCATGTGCTGTCAGGTGCACTGCTCCAATTTTATGTGCACAAACATGCACATGGTACTTGGAGCCCTGCTTGTAGGCCATCTTGGTGTGAAAATAAAGAAAGTAACCGAGGATGGAACATGGAAAAATATGAAGGATCTTTTTTTGTTGGATATTCTAGTTTAGAACCACTTTGAAATCGAGCTGCAGGACAGAAACCTCCAGAAAAACACGAATCCACATGTGGACGTTATCTGGTCAAAGATCCACGGAGCTGAACAGAAACAGCTAAATTCCACAGGTTTTATAGAGAGATAAGCAGGTGGTTTTCACTCAGGACACACAGCTCTGTCCCACCATCTTTAAACCATCTCCAGCTCTTCTTCTGTGGTGGAGTGTTTCTTTTTGGAAAACACTGCAAACAGTAAGCCCCACATATTGTTCAGCATGAAACAGACGCCACCTCCCTCGTTCTGTCCTGAATGTTTGGTCCGGTCCAGCCGATAAACGGAGAGTCCCTCTGGATGAATGGCGTAGTCCAGGATCGAGGAGTCGAGCCAAGTTTCCGTTACAGGTGTTAATCTCCCGTTGAAGCTCCATCCTGCTCCGAAGCTCCTCCAGCTTGTTGTCCAATGACTGAACATTTACCAGAAGAATATTCGGTAGAGGAGGCCGACTCCCCGTTTCCTCACCCAGACCAGGACTCCAGCTCGTGACCCTCTTTTCCTCCCCCACCTCCACTGCTCAGGTACAACAACAGGTAGCGTCGCCATGGAGATTGCCCGCTGTAAGCTGGTGGCGAATTTTTCCACCACCGACCTGATGCAGAGTAATTTATCTCTATCACACTGTATGAGAGGGCTTACTACAGAAGGCTGCATAACTAAGAAAAAAAAAAAAAGAAGAAGAGACTAAATAAGGGGAAAAAAGGCGAGAGAGCTTGAGATGCAGCAGCCATCATCAGCGCCATCTTCAAGCCACGAGGTGACAGTCCTCCACCTACATTAAGTGATGGAGCTAAGCACAGGGGACCAGAAGGAATGAGATTCAGCCAAATAGTTCTTTGAGGAGGCAGACATGGTCTCACTACTGATGTGGTCAACTAAGAGATTCCTAAACTGCTGAATACACAGATTATTTTTGTTTTTCCAGTTCAGAAGGATAGTTTTCTTTGCGATGCATAATGCTGTGCGTATCATGTGTGCAGAGTTAATTATCATGTTAATGTCACCCAAGTCACCTAGTGGACATAGTGCGGGGATTGTAGGAATATTACATTTAAACCATGTTGACATGTCCACACATACCTGAAGCCGGACAGGTGTGCAGGACCACAAGGCATGGAGATAGTTGTCAGGTGTGTTTTCATTGCAGTGTGTGCAGATGTTTGATGGTGACAGACCCATCCTGAACATCCTTTGTCATGTATAATGATTTCTGTTACGCCAGCTGATAGCCACCACCTGACTCCAATCCCGAGTGCAATCCCTCCGCTCTTGGCTCCTGCAGGGGATTGGTTGGAAGGGACACATCGCCGCTTCCCCTGTTCCTATTGGAGGCGGCTGGACCTATCACAGCTCCGGAAAGCGCCTTCCAGGAAATAAAGCCTGAAGTTCCACGTCAGTCGAGGAGCAACTGTTGACACAGGCAGTCTGCTCCCGGCCTTCGGAATTGGTGTCAGTGCACTAGTGAATCTGTGTCTTTGTTTTGTTGGCTAGTTTGGATAGATCAGGCTGTAAGATTGTTTGTTTTGGGTTGTTTGATTTCCTGGCGTAAGAGTTTTGTTTGGTGTTATACCTGTAGCTTTGTATGGAGATATCAAGCCCGTTTGGCTTCGCTTTCTGTTGTTATACCTCCTTTTGTTTAAGGCAAGTGTTTCAGTTAGTTAGTGTTAAAACTAGTATATGCTGGGCTAGATAGTCACGTGTTTCCTTTTTAGTTTAATGGAGCTGCCTCATCCCGGTTACTAGCATAGCAAGCGAGTTTATATTTACTTTGATTTCGGTTTTGACTGGCTGGTTTTGAGTTAATAGTGGTTATGTTTTGTTCATTTGTTTGAGCAGCGTCGTTAACCCCAGCATCCGTTAAGTGCCGCCAGTTACCTTTGTTCTTCCTGTTCCGCTTACCACAATAAACTTATTTATTTTCCTTTAGGACCTGGCCAACGCCTCTTTTGTTACGCCTTTCCTCGTACCCCTGAGTCTGGGTCGTAACAAAGTGGGGGCTCGTCC
>JBAFSZ010000005.1:35198530-35215499 GCA_036919955.1 Melanotaenia pygmaea
ATCTTGTTTGAATTCATGCTTGTGTTGTTCTTACTCTCAAATGTAAGTCGCTTTGGATAAAAGCGTCTGCTAAATGATTGTAGAATAGTAGAATAGAAATATAAAGAATTCAGATTCGCTTCCCAGTGGCACAAAGCTTATCCCATAGTGGGCTAAGATCTGGGCTGTTTGCTTGTTCGCCTCCTCCTTTAACCAGCTGACGGGTCTGACCTGTAGCAGCTGGTGCCGTACGGACACTCGGGTCGGTCCGGCTCCTCTTCTTCCTCCTCCTCCTCATAGTCGGTGTCACCAGGGTGACTACACTCCTGGAAATGAAGCGGGTTTTTCCTGGAAACACAGACAAGAAGAAGGTGGCGAAGATGATGAAGGGTTTTCAGGTTTGTTTCTAGTTAAAAATAAATATAATCTGTTTTCTTCTCAGATGAAGAACATTTCTCCTCATCCTCATCTAGCTCCGCCACCTCTGAAGTTCTTGTTTTACCTGTAGCAGTCCTTCCCGTAGGGACAGGGTGTTCGGACTCGAGGTTTGGGCGGAGCAGGGACGGATGCAGATCTCCCGTTGGACCCGTCAGACTCTGATCCTTCGGTGTTTTCTTTGTTTCTTGACTTTATGTCCTCGTCTGATTGGCTGACATCAGGCTTCCGGGTCAAAGAGCCTCCTCTTCCATCCGCTGGCGCCTCCATGTGGATGTTGGACAGGCTGCTGACCTCAGACCTGCTGGCTTTACTCTGGTCCCCTCCCAGAAGCTTTTCTGGGCCTTTCTGCAGAGTATTAACATCACAGCAGGGGATTAAATTTCCCTAAAGGTGCCAGTAATTTAACAGCATGGGGTCTGAGACAAACATGAAGGAAAATAAATCAAAGCAGGAAGAAAATAAAACTCTTTATTGAGGTCGAGTTCGAGCTGATGGCCGTTTAAACATCAGTTGGACTAAGTATAAAGAAATCTGAACTAAATAGAGAAAGTTTCTTCAGACCATCCAGATAAAACCTGAGGAGGAACCGACTGAGAGCACCTTCAGTCCTAACAACGTCTCATAAATCTACTCAACTGCTTTAATCTGAGCTTTTTTCCCTTCTTCATCACACATCTCTCTCATCTTCTTCCTCGGCCTCTTCTCGTCTTCCTCCTCACTGAGCTCCGGCCCCTCAGGTGAGGATGTTGCAGTGGGCGGGGACTGTGTGGTAGCAGCTAGTTTAGATGCTGCAGGTTGTTTACTTCTTTTCACAGCTGATGGAACGAAATACACAGAAAAACGTAATGAGAACAACAAGTAATAATTAACCTGAGCCAGGTGGGTGGTGGGAGACATCCCATGATGCACCTCTCCTCTTCCCAGATGTTTCTATGAGTAATTTTATCTCAGAGTTCTGGTGATCTCTGTATGAAAGTGGAACATTTAAACATCATGCTCACATCCAGTCAGAGGTTCTGCTACCTTTCAGAGGGCAGGAAGGAGTCTTTGGAGCAGCGACAGCCGCCATCATCCAGGCCGGTAAAACTCTCCTCCGAGGGGCAGCAACGTCATTCTGAGAGACAAAAGATAAAAAGGTGGCTGCCATTCTAGGACTATTATTAATAAAAATGATTCTCTTTACGCTTTTAAATGGATGTAAAAACAGCAGCAGTTTCCTTTAGTTGCACGTTAACAACACAAACTCAGTTTTGTAGTTTTCATGTTCATTTGAACATGTTCATGCACTGGTGCTGATAATCACGTCTAACTTACGCTAACAGCTAACTACTACTAAAAGCTACTAACAGCTAACTATTACTAAAAGCTACTAACAGCTAACTACTACTAACACCTGCTGGTAGCTGCTAATAACTTTTAATTTATCTTAACAATTACTAACAAATACTAACAGCTACTAACTGCTTCCAACATATTTCTGACTTTTCTGACCCAGGACCTCCTGGAGGGACTATGTATCTTGGCTGGTATGGGATCATCCTGAGATTCCCCCCCGGGCAAGCTAGCAGAAGTAGTGGGGAGTCTACGTGGCTGCCCTCGCTAGCCGAGCCTGGACAAGCAGCAGTAAAATAGATGGATGGATGGTATAAGCCATGTTTTAAACCGTATTTATTTAACTTCTTTCTGTTATTTTTAGGCATAAATAACTTAATTTTTATTCACTAAGAAGAAAAATAGAGCAAAAAATGAAATAAAGAACTCAGTCCTATACTTCGTTCTTTTCATGTCCCATGATCAGAATGACGACAGAGTAACCTTAATTCATTTATCCTTCATCAAACTGCAGCAGTTTAACAGAGAACTATGAGCTCAGGTGTTCCAGTCATCACAGGAGTAAATGTTCTGGGTCTGGACTGAACATGACAATACAGACTTGTCTGAAAGTCCTGCTGGGACTCTTAGTCTGGTCTGGTGGTTCCTGCCCTCGTCCATCATCTGAAGGATTCTCCTCTTCCTCGAACATCTGACCGTTTCTGTGGAAGGAGAAATAGAAAAGCTGCTGAGATCGCGGTGTGTTGGTGGAGTCTCAGGATGAATTTTTCATGAGCCTCAGCTGGTTGAAAGCTGGGAACATTTGTTGAGTGTCCTCGTCCATCTGTTTGATGTGAACTTCAAACAGCTTTAGGAGAAAAAAGATGAAACAAAAAATACATAAATCGACATCCTGCATCACGTCCAGTCCCCTCAGATAAAAGACGGCTCCATAATGAACTTGAGGACAGCAGTTCCTCTACCTCGTCTCTTCATCCTGATGCCCGGCATTAACATGGAGACGAGAAACATAAGTACCTGGAAGGGTGCTCCTCTCCGCCCACCGCCTCCACCCGGTAGATGTAGTGACCCAGCAGCAGAGAGAACAGCTCGCCATGATGCAGCCGGTGCCAGCAGTCCTTCATCAGGGGGCGGGGCTCATCGGTCAGGGATGACTGGACGAAACACGGGTTCAGGTGGGTCTGAGGATCCAAACAGAGAAAGTCAGACAGTAGACTGCTAAGCAGCAGCGCCTCCTGCTGGACCGACTCCTGCAGGGCCGACTCCTGCTGGGCCAACTCCAGCTGGACCGACTGCAGCTGGACCGACTCCAGCTGGACCGACTACTGCTGGACCGACTCCAGCTGGACCGACTCCAGCTGGTCCTCCTAAAAGCCCCATTGTTGTTTTTTTTATAAAGGCCTGACTAGTTGACTATAAAATCACCTAAAATGTCCGTCCCTAAAAACAAATTATAAAGCAACCTTTGCAGAAATCCTTGCTAAACTAAGCTAAGCTAAGTTAAGCTAAGCTAAGATAAGCTAAGTTAAGCTATGCTAAGCTAAGTTAAGCTAAGCTAAGTTGAGCTAAGATAAGTTAAGCTAAGATAAGTTAAGTTAAGCTAAGCTAAGATAAGTTAAGCTAAGCTATGCTAAGCTAAGCTAAGTTAAGCTAAGTTAAGCTAAGCTATGCTAAGTTAAGCTAAGCTATCCTAAGCTAAGTTAAGCTAAGCTAAGCTATGCTAAGCTAAGTTAAGCTAAGCTAAGCTAAGCTAAACTAAGATTTTTAGAAAACTGCAGTCTTACAAATCCACAGTGGTCATGTTAATGCTACTGAGTCCATAACGGCTTCATCTTTCATTTTTCCAGCTGTAAATAACAATTTCAGAAGTTTAAGGGAAACTCTGAAAACCAGTGCATCACCCTGAATGTGTTAAATCGCTAAACCAGACCTGCAGATTTAACTATGATTAAATTATATCTATTTGACTAAATTCGACTAAAACAAAAGTAGATTTTATCCAGAAAAACTTTGACTAAATCATTTAACGTTAATATTAAGGACTTTATCAGAAGGCCAAACTCCATGAGGCTGGTGGGGGACCTTCTGATTCTAAGGAAAATTCACATTTAAAAACCTGGAAAAACTGGTTTGACAGAATGGATGAAAATTCCAGTCCTGTGACACGGAGGAAAAGTCTGCGCTGTGGATGTAAAGAAGTGACAGGATGCGGCTGAATGCAGATAGAGTTTATCTCCACAGCCTAAAAGATAAAAAGGTGTTACTTTATTATGATGTTACGATTAGTTTAGGTTATCACAGTCAACTGTCTGTATTTATTTTTATTAAGTCTTTAAACACAATTATTTTTATGACAAATTATGGTCAATTGAAATTTCTGTGCAGCATCCAAAGCTTGAGTTGTTCCAGCCATGATGGGTCGGGGCTCATCGCTTTGGTCCAAACGCCATCATCAAATATTCCCCAGAGGCCGATTCTGCTTCTACAGAGCAGATCGTTGGGAAGAGCTTCAGGAAGTCTGGGGAGTCTCGTGTGGTCGGTCGGGACCTTGGACCCCTCAGCAGGAGGAACCAGCGCGGTGAATACGTACGGGTTTGAGGCGCAGCTGTCCGTCCAGGTTCTCCAGCAGCCCGTGGTGTCTGGATACTCGCTTATCAGTGATCTGAAACCAGGACACAAAACATCACAATAAACCATTTACACTTCATCATCTATGGTTTCATCTCTTTCCGTAAAACATTTCCAGTCCACTTTTTTTATAAACTGGGAAGTTTCAGTGTTACAGCAGAGAGAAAAAGAGTCAAATTAAACTGTAAGATGCCAAAATACTACATACAAAAACAGAAAATGAAGACTGGGACAAGGTCAATAACAGAAGCATGAGGAAGTTAACAGAGTAAGAAGCAGCGTCTGTATGACGGCAGGGCTGCAGCTCCACTGGGTGGAGGAGAGGGAGGTCTGGGTTCTCCAGGATAACACTTTGTCTGCAGTCCTCTCCACCACAACCTCAAATATTTCCTCCCTGCAGCCAATCACGGAGCAGCTTTCCTGTTTGATGAATCTGATCTTGTCTCTAAGATGTGGCTCCTCCAGCAGACCACGACAAGAAACCAAGACTACATTTCCCACTGTCCCCGGTGCAGACAGGAAGCATAAAAATAAAAACTCCACAGGCACAACAAGATCTGAAAAAAGAAAAACTGCAAAACATTGCACAGTGATCATAAGTAAAGGGTAAAGACTGAGGCGTGAACTGATCCTCAGGCTAACTGGAACAACAAGAGTTCACAGTGATTTGAAAGCAGCAGCAGAGTTGGATGATCTGGGCTGCTGGTCTTTCAGTCTGGGCTGCTGGTCTTCCAGTCCGGGCTGCTGGTCTTCCAGTCCGGGCTGCTGGTCTTCCAGTCCGGGCTGCTGGTCTTCCAGTCCGGGCTGCTGGTCTTCCAGTCCAGCTGCTGGCCTTCCAGTCCGGGTTGCTGTTCTTGTAGTTCTCCACCGCGTCCATGTTCCTCTCCAGGTTGCAAAGGGGTTGTGTAGCTGTCCTCCTCCTCCTCCTCCTCCTGAAGTCAATACTGTCCCTCTGGTCTTATCCACGGTCAGCATCACCTGCCTGTCCTCCCCTTCCCGTCCACTGTTTATACACCCCCCACTGCAGAGTTAGCAGAGGACTCCTGCAGGTGGGACGTTCTGGTGTCGTCCTGGAAGTCTGTGGTGTTCATGGTGAACAGGAAGGGGGCGGTCCCCCGACAGAGCACCGCCCATCTGGACACACTGTGGTCAACCCGTCAGGCAGCCAGGAGGACAAGCTGACACTCCTCCATCATACATGACACAATATATTATTTAACCAGTTTTAAGTTAGTTTATTACATTTTGCTCATGGAATCCACACCGAATCCACCATCTTCCTGGGACCAGAATAAACCAGCTGTCCCGGTCCTTCCTAAACGTTTTCAACACAAACTGATGGTTTGATCCAGATGAAATCCAAAATTGGATTACGTGGTCTAACTGGATTAAAGAATCTGACTCCAGCAGGACCCGTTTTCAAGGCTTGATCCAATCCTGATAACTTTCATCCGGATTAAATCTTTAGAGGAACTGGGCCCATGAAAACTGTTCCTGGAAAGTCCTTCAAGGATCCTGGAGAACTGGGCTCTGAAGGAAGCAATGGTTAGACAGCAATGTTTGTTTCTGGGAGCCGGACACAGAGTTGCTCCAGCGTTTGTATCCGTGACCGGTGCTGGTTGGATGAGGGCCGGGACAAGCAGGGGTCGGCCACCAGGCTGCGGCTCTGTTACTACAGGCAAGGACCACGTTTCCGACCCTGAACCACAAGCTGGAAGTAAAACCGAATAAGCCGTCTGTTTTGTTTGGACTGTTGGTGTGTGAGCAACGGCCAGACTAAAGAAGTTAACCAGCAGGTAACACACCTGTAATGGTGAGCAGAACGTTAGCGACCAGGCTGAAATCACCCCGCTGGTTAGTTAAGTCAAAGTTAACTTTCTTTGTCACCAAAATTTGTCCTCTGCTCTTAACGAATCACCAGTTACACCAGGAGGGGTGGGCTGCCGGGTCCAGCGCCGGGGAGCAGTCGGGGGCTGACCCAGATTCTCCAGAACCAAGCCCACCTATGAAACCACTAGACTACCACTCCCCACACGTGGAACAATAGGTGTATATGGAGGGATGCTAAAAATGGAACAACCAAGTTCAAGTTTAATCTGGGGGGACGTCCATCTCGTCTCTCAGCCCCCCCCCCTTCAAACAGATGGTAACATGTCCAACAAAACCACTGACTTGTTTTATACAAACAATAAGGAAAACGTTGTGAAACGGCTCCTCTCACAGCCTCACATCGGGTTATGTTCCTGTGGTTCGGAAGCAATTGATCACGACTAAATCTGGTCAGAGAGCATGTGACTGTCCTGACTGGGCTGCACTTTTAGATGGCAGTAAAGACACAGACAGGACCGTCCCCGGTAAACGTATGAAGTTATACGCTAACAACAAGCCTTGAGTGACAGGTGCTATAAATCAGAAAGAACTAGTGGTGAAAAAGATAAATTAAAAACTGCTCAGAGGGAGCTGAAAGTGAGCATTAGGATAGGGGAACGTAAATAAAAGGAAAAGGACCACATGTGTCCCAGCAGCACTAAAGGCTCGTGGGAAGGAGAGAGAACTGTTGCTATGGGAACAATGACTGGCCGCCCAACGTAAACCAGGCTAGCCGGTTCTTTGCCAGGTCTGACGATGTTGATTATTCTGCTTCTCATGAGAGCATCTGGTCGTCTCTTAAACAGAACTGTCCCGATGACACAAGTCCAGCTATTGTCCTGAGTGTGGACGATGTCCAAAAGGTCTCAGTCCGAATAAACCAGCAGGCCCGGATGGTGTGAATGTCCATGTCCATGTCTACATCTAAAATCCAAGCAGCATGGAAAACAGAAAGTAGAATTGCCATTCCCAAAAGAACCAATATGAGCGTCTCTCGGTCCAACGTGGACCCGTAGCTCTGACCTCACACGTTAGGAAATGCCTAGAAAGACTCCTAACTGATCCCAGTTGCTGGTTTGGGCTTGTCTCTGCAGACCTGAACTCAGATGGATCTTTGAATTGGCTGTCAGCATGAAATCCTAGGAATCAAAGTCCAAGATCAGAAAAACTGGACCCAGTGAAAGTGGACCACCTGTCTCTCAGCAGGACTCCAGCTCCTCTGTGCTGTTGTCTTTTCAGTCTGGACAGGTTTTACTTCACCATTAGGTCACTGTTTTATTTTACACGTGTTTTATGTGTCCGACTGCATCTTTGCATAAACTAAGATCATGCAAAATTCATTACACACTAAGGAGGACTCACTCCCAGCAAGGGACCCCGGCCCAGTACCGTCTCCCCCGGCGGCAGGTGGACCGGATCCCCGCCGTCCACCGGGACGAGGTCGAAGCCGGACATCAGTTCTGCAGGCCGGACTGGAAGCACTGGATCCCAGGCTGATGTAAACACTGGTGGAAAACACAGAACAGCGCAACTGTTTCATTCCGGAGCTTAACAGATTAATTGTTAGGATAAACGTTTGTTGTTTGTAGAGCTATTCCTGCTCCAGGAGACCCTGGACCCCTCTCCTATAACTCACCCCAAACCCAGAGATCTTAACGGGCAAAACTCTCTCCCCCGCCGACCTGGAGGATTTTATCTCCGCGGGATGAAACTCGGAGCCCACAGAAATAAAAGATTCAAAACTTCCGGGTTGGAGGGGAGCATGCGCACTAGGCGTCTGACCAATTTCCGTCCGAAAAGTGTCACATTTTCAACATATTCTGGTTTCTTTACAAAATGTTAAGTTTTAGTGTTTAATTAAAATGGTTTATCATTAAATCAATATTTCTCCTGAATACGGCTTGACTTTTACCCATCTAAACATTTTAATTTTAGTTATTAGTGCGTTGCGTCTGAGGAATAAGGAAATAATAATAATAAAAAAAGAGTAATTTACGAAATTATAAAATAATTTGAAATAATTGAGTGAAAAAAATATATTTTTGGTTTAGTTGTCTACTATGCGAAAGGTTACAGGCAGTTTTGAAAAAAGAAAGTAATATACCCATATGACTACCAGGAAAAGCAATACTGTCCAATCATATATTTTTTTTTTTTTTTTTTTTTTTACCAAAAGGTACCAAAACCCCACCCCTTTACATTTGGTATTATTGAAAAGCACTAAACGTCCTCTGTAGATAGCAAAAGGAGTTAACTCAGTAGAATGCAGTGGGTGGGAGATATTCACAAATGTACACGTTTACAAATGTCCCACACAGAGGACAAATTTGAACTACTGGTAGTCAGGAGGATATAATGTTTTTTACGATTTCACTGTCTTTAAATCGTACTTTACGGTGATAATTAATCTGATATTTTTTTAATAATCATTCTTTAGATTTTTTTATTTAAATTTAACGGGCGTGTTCGACTTGTACGCATGCGCACTTCGTGTCTGTGTGTAAACAGCCGTTGGGACATTTAAACTCGGTCAGCTGTCAGACACACAAACCGACCAAAACGCCGGTGCGAGCGTCGTTTGGAGCTGTAGCGGTGGTCCTCCTCTTCATACACCGTCTCGCCGCTAATGTCCGCCTGTTAAAACCGTTCATCAGGCCCAGAACCGCAACGTTCCGGGTTTTTTCTAGCCGCTAGCCGAGCTGCGGCTCTGTTAGCCGGGCGGAGACGAGGGCAGCTGGACGTGAGTTCAGGTTGTTTTTATTCAGAAAAAATCTCTGTACGAGGCTCTGATTAAAACTCACAAACTGAAAGTCGAATGAAAGAACGGCTTCAGCTGGGTTTAAGGATCTGGTGGTGTGTTGGAGTGTTCTGTGTAGTTTGTCGTCCTCCACCCAGACGCACGTGCCTGGTATTTAGACCGCAGGGACAGGTTTACTGTCAGGTGTCGCGCAGAGAAAAGCACCCCTGCCGTGAAAAGCAGCCCCTCTCAAGGAGCGTAGTGACAGTCGGTAGCCTGTAGGTGGCGTATGTTGATGTTTACTACTCATGAGAACTTACCAGCAGCACCTTTCAGCCTGTTGATGTTTTTCCTTTAAATTAAAAAGAAAATAAAATGGTAACAGTTAAACTTAGATGGTCTGTTCATGGTCTGACTTCACTCTCATGTTCTGGCAAACTCGTGTCCTCGGAGTCTCTCAGACCTTTGCTTTTCTTTCAGGCTGTTCCAGCCTGTTGGGCTTGGATTATGCAGCATGAGCCCACCAGGACCTCGCCGGTGTTTCTGCTCTGTGGCGGACAGCCCCCCCTGAAGTCGCCTGATGCCCCCCCCCCTCAGAGCTTCGTGGAGACGCTGCCGGTGGAGATGAGCGTGAAGATCTTCAGCGAACTGGATGCGGCGAGCTTGTGCAGCGCCGCTCGGACCTGCAAGCTGTGGCACGCCATCATCGAGCAGAGCGAGCAGCTGTGGAGGAGGCAGTGTCTCCTGCTGCGAGCCGTCTGCCAGAGGGAGGTGGACGGGGACCGGAGGGACGGCCTGTCCTGGAAGGTCAGCCCCATCCAACCACGCTGAGCTCCAACTGTTTGTCTTCTTGTGCTCCTCCATGTTTGTTACAGCACCGGCTGTTGTTTTATTAAATGTATGAGGCCATTTAAGCATTTAGAAGAAAAGATGTTTAAAATGAACTCTGAAATACTCAGCAGACCGTGGAGCGAGGCCAGGATGGGTGTAGCGGGAGTTGCTGTAGGATGGGGGTGATGTGGTGTTATGATGGAGAGTTCTGAAACAGTCAGTTGATGGAGGAAGGCCAAAGAGGAGAGCGGTGCAGTAGTCGGTACGAGAGGGGACGAGGCTGCAGACCAGGGCGTAGGGGGAGGGAGGGGAGGAGTTAGGTAATGTTTGGTAGATGGAAGTAAGCAGACCTGGTAAGACCCCTAACCTGAGGGGAGGGGGGCATTCAGACCTTCACCCACACCTCAGACCAGCAGCATCTACATGTTATCCATCAGCTCGCTGGTGATGGGGGCGGGGCTTCAGACAGGGAGTGAAGGTGTGTTTGTGTGCAGGTGACTCTGGTGAGGAACTACAGCCGCAGCCGTGTGAAGAGGGACTGGCTGAGAGGGCGCTACAGCTGCGTGGACTCGGTGGGCGAGCTGCTCGGCCGGAGGATGGTGCCGCTGGATGCAGAGACGTGGGGGGAGATCCTGCAGGCCGAGCTGGACCGATGATGCTAACGCTTCCATTTAAAGCACCTCTGAGTCTCACATTTAAACTCTAATTTATATTTTATACCTTGTGTTCATTTTCATGAACAAAACAACTGTACAGATAATTTTTTTACTTTTTTGATGAAAAGGATCATGGAACGATTTAATTAGACGTAAATACAGATGAGAATCAATAAATCCATGTTTGTAACTCTGCTGAGTCATCATGTTTGGACCGAAGGAAGGTGAATTTTTACTTTTGGCTCAACTGAACTTTGACCTCAGTCCCTCCTTCCTGAGCTGAGGAAGACGCCTGAGGGGAGGTGTTACAATCAGAGCTTCATCTTCAGCGCATGACTCGGCTGCTTTACCTGTCAGCTGTTTGGATTTTCTGATCTCAGACAGTGTGGGAGGTCTGTTTCCATAGAAACCCACCTGAGAGTCCTTCTGATGAAGAACAGGTGAGATCAGACACACCTACAGTGGACCTGCTCCAAGCAGAGCTGATGTAGAGGTGGACGTTGTCGCCTCTCAGACAGTGGACGACCATGGATCACATTATGATGCATGAGTCCATTATAGTCCAGATAACCCAAAACCCATCAGATGATCCACATCAGTCCAGTTTATAATAACTACATTAAGGGATAGTTCACCAAAAATGTGTTATTTTGAGCTGTAAACACAGTTTTACTTTATTATGATGAAAACCACCTATAATGTGGATAAAATCAGTATTTTTTTAATCTATTAAAAAAAAGATTTTGTGGGTAAAAATGTCTCATAGCGCCCTCTACAGGGTAAAACCAGGTCATGTTGTTGGTGACAGAGAGGTTATCTACATTTAAAACCCCCACAGCCCCTCCCTCCAGATGCAGGTAGGCGGGGCCTCGCCTTGCAGACACAGAAAGCCCCGCCTACCAACGCATATGAAGGGATGTGAATTTATCTGGTGTAGATCTGCTAGTTTCAGACTTCTTTTCTCCCACTGAGTTTCTGATGAAATCTTCCTGCACTGGGACGGATTTGTGCTTCTGAGGGTTTAAAAGTAAAACCAGACTTTATTCTTTACCTGCTGATCCTCATCTGGTGACAGACAGCAGCTCAAATCGTAGCAGCAGCAACTTCCAGCAGCTGCTACAACCTGCCGCGAGTCTCCACAGCTTTCCAGAGCTGCTGACAGGCAGCTAACAGCTAACAGCGCTAACAACTAACAGTGCTAACAGCTAACAGCTCTAACAGCTAATAGCGCCAACAGCTAACAATGCTAACAGGTAACAGCGCTAACAGTGCTAACAGCTAACAGCGCTAACAGTGCTAACAGCTCTAACAGCTAATAGCGCCAACAGCTAACAATGCTAACAGCTAACAGTGCTAACAGTGCTAACAGCTAACTGCGCTAACAGTGCTAACAGCTAACAGCTCTAACAGCTAATAGCGCCAACAGCTAACAACGCTAACAGCTAACAGCGCTAACTGCTAACAGCGCTAACAGCTAACAGCGCTAACAGCTAAAAGCGCTAACAGCTAACAGCGCTAACAGCTAAAAGCTCTAACAGCTAATAGCGCCAACAGCTAACAGCGCTAACAGCGCTAACAGTGCTAACAGCTAACAGCGTTAACAGCTAACAGTGCTAACAGCTAACAGCGCTAACAGTGCTAACAGCTAACAGCACTAACGGCTCACACTGATACGTTCACCTGGTTCATGTGGAGCTGAGGAGGTTTAGGAGGGAAAGTCTTCCTTATCAAAGACGCTCTGTGGTGTAGCTGCTTTGTGGATCTGGCTTTACATCTTCCCTCCAAACTACCATCAAGATCAGTACCAGGAAGGAAAACCTCCATCAGGACTAGAACCAGGAAGGAAAACCTCCATCAAGACCAGAAGCATCTCTCTGCTCCATTTTTATGCTGATCCACTGACTTCGTTCAACCTGTGACATCAGGGATTCCTTCCTTTTCTGAATTTAGCTTTAAACTTCGTGTCTAATCCTGAAATTACCGGATTTAAACCAGCTGCTCCAACCAAACGTCCTCCACGCAGACTCTGACCCAGGCGTACAAAATCTGGAGAAGCGGGAAACTGCGACACCAACGGTCTAGAATGAAATCAGAGACGATGTGAGACGCTTGTTTACAACCAAACATTCACTTTCACACCACATGTTAGATATTACAGCTGTTTGCAAACATGAATAACGAAGCGTGTTTGATTTTAAAACTCAGAAAACAAATCAGGAATAACAGAGAAGCAGATGTAAAACATGTTCTGTTGTTGTGGAACAAAACTTCCATTCAGGCTGAATGAGGCGACATTCTGCTGCCAGCAGGTTCCAGACACATTCATAATCATTACTATTAAATAACATGGTCGCCATGGAAACCTGCTCCTCAGTCAGGCTACAAGCAGGTGTTTCCACCTGAACCTGTTCAGAACATCGATGGCTGGATATAAAACGGCTCCCCGGAGCGTAAAGACGTACAACGTCTGATCTGGCTCTGCTGGACCACGTGGAGCCAGACTCTGGAGTGACTGGATTTTCAGAGACCAGCAAGACTCACTGCATGACTCAGGAACCGGTTCCGACTGCCATGTGCTGTTGTGTTGGACCTACAGTATGTGATGCTTTGGGGTTAGACATTACAGAGACCACCATGAGGAACCAGACCATGCCAGGAGGAACCAGGCCGTACCAGGGGGAACCAGACCATACCAGAAGGAACCAGGCCGTACCAAGAGGAACCAGACCATACCAGAAGGAACCAGGCCATACCAAGAGGAACCAGGCCATACCAGGAGGAACCAGGCCGTACCAGGAGGAACCAGATCGTACCAGGAGGAACCAGACCGTACCAGAAGGAACCAGACCGTACCAGGAGGAACCAGACCGTACCAGGAGGAACCAGGCCGTACCAGGAGGAACCAGACCGTACCAGAAGGAACAAGACTGTACCAGAAGGAACCAGGCCATACCAGTCCCTCTGCAGATGCTAACTGGGTTTTCTGGGAACCGGCACCTTCCAGAGGGAACATCTCACAGCCAACCTTCAGATGTGTTAAACGGCATCGTTGGTTCGTTTCAACGTTTAAATGTTGGTTTGAAGGAAACACAACAATGCAGTTTGCAGCAGCGTTTGGTTTTTTACGGGGAGCCAGTGCAGCGAATTTGAACCTGGTGTGACGTGTTCCCAGTTCTGGGTGACTGGTTAGAAATATTTTCTGTGGAAGGCCAGAGAGCATAAAAGCATCAGAAGCTCAGATGTTTTTAAGATGGTAAAATCCTGTTTTTTCTGTGTGTGGAGTAAAATCCAGCTCAGAGGTTAAAAAAATAAATAATTATTGATAAAAGTTGAAATGCAGCTCGTACCATTAAAATGTTTGATCATTATTTTATTACATTTTAAGATATTTACTGTAAATCATATAAAACTGAGCTTTTATTGTGAATTATATGACCGGAAGTTCCCGTCTCCTCCTCCTCAGCATCTTCCTCCAGCTCGGAGCGCTTCCTGACCTCCCGCTGACGGAGCAGCATCCCGGGACAATGGACGACGTCCCCTCCATCATCAACATCTCCATCGCGCTGTTCATCCAGCCGAACGACGGACCCGTTTTCTTCAAGGTGGACGGGACCCGGTTCGGTCAGAGCCGGACCATCAAGCTGCTCACGGGCTCCAAGTACAAGATCGAGGTGGTGGCGAAGCCCGGAACCGTCGAGGCCACGTAAGGGAACGTCCCCCCCCTCAGGGGTCTTCATCACATGTGTTTGGACAGATGGCTCGCGCGCAGGTGAGACCCGCTCCTGCAAACACAAAGACCTGCAGCAGCGTGCACGTTCTCCCCGCGGCCTCCTCCTCCTGCAGGCCGCAGCATCAGACACCCGCTGAATAAAACATGCGGGATTAGGTGAGATGTTTGCGGGTGTGTGGCTCAGCTGGAGGGGCGCGCGCTGCTCAGGTGGAGGTGGAGCAGGTGGAGGGTCCACAGCGACGCCCTGATCCTTTACTGAAGGAAAGAGAAGAAGAAAAAGAAAAAAAAAAAAAAAAAAAAAAAAAAAAAAAAAAAAAAAAAAAAAAAACGACCACATGGAAAATCACAAGTTAAAGAGCCAAAATGTCCAGAATGAGCTGCGAGGAAAATCCAGTTCAGCCAGTAAAGAGTGTAAACGGTCTCTGGTTCAAAGACGAGGAAGGTGGGAGGGAACAAACAACAACAATGTACAGCTATGAAGCGGATCTGGGGCATTGAGGACTTCCTGGGACCGGCTGTAGCTCAGGAGGGAGACCAACCTGAAAGTGTTGGATCGATTCCAGGCATTCCCCTACATGCCGAAGTGTCCTCGGGCAAGACCTGAACCCCCGTTGCCTCCTCGTGTGTATCTGGGTATGAATGTGTGCACGGTAACATTAGAAGCGCTGAGTGGGTGTGAATGTGACTTTGAGGGGTGTATAAGCAGAGTCCGTTAACCGTGGACGTCTTCCCGCCCACCGTCGGTCAGGAGCCTGAAAGAGGTTCTTTCCTCTGCCATCCGTCTTCTGAACTACCGCAGCAGTTTTCTTAGGATTCTTTTTCAGCTGTTTTTATTCGGTGTTTTTCTTCATCGTGTCTTTCTGATGTAATTTGCCTGAATGAGAATAAAAGTCCTCCTCGTCTCTCCACTGCAGCAACATGAACATCGGAGGCGTCGTCTTCCCTCTGGAGCAGCAGTCCCGGGACGAGGAGTCGGTGGTTTATCACGGCCGCTACGACACCGAGGGCGTCCCGCACACCAAGAGTGGAGACCGACAGCCTGTGCAAGTCAGCATAGAGGTGAGACCACATCAAACACACAAAGTACACAACATCTACCAGAACGATGCCTTCTGATGTCCTCAAAGAACCAAAAACCTGATCCTGTCTGGCCTCTGGAGTTATCAGAAAATTCACCCGATCATGTAGAGAAATCAGATTAACGCCTTCCTGCATGCAAACCCTACATCTGGTTTATTAGTTTCTTCTGAGCATGTGCAGAAGCTACGCCTCCATCTTTTTAGTGGAAGATGTTAAAATGGAAGAAACAACATGAGCAGAGAACCAGAATGTGGTGAGTCAGCAGGAAGTCGAAGTATAAACGAAGTAAAACATTCACGTCGTCTGTTTACCGGCTTGTTATTGTGTTTCTGCTCATTTCATCTATAAAACAAATTCAACGTGTTAGAAGAAGATGAAGATGCAGACAGTAAAACTGGTACAGCAGGTCTGCAGTCATGATAAAACTAGGACCGCCAGATGATTCCAGTTAGAGACTAAAACCTTCATTCTGTTGGTGTTTCTGAGTTAGTAAAACGTAAAAAGCTTGGTGACATCAGCTGACGCTAAGACGCTAATGCTAACAGCAGGAAGTTACATCATTACTTACACAAGAAGTCTGATAACGGACTGGAAACCTGGACCAGGGCTTTTCACGTTTCACACGTGGATGCTGATGCATCAGATCTGATTATCACAGTAATCTGATTACTCCCAGTTATCAGATGCTGGAAGGTGATGTAATTCTCAGTGTGGCCTGAAGGTGGCGGCGCAGTTACCGTGATGCAGCAGTAACACGGTCCCTCTGACCCTGGTCTCTGTGGGACTGGGTGCTGGACTTTCTTACTGGAAGGCTCCACCACCACCTCCCCAGCGATGTGTTTGAGCCCTGTGCTGTTCACGCTGCCTACACCCGAATACACAGATGACAGCCATGGTGGGACCAATGTCCCATAACCATGACTCAGCATACAGACAGGAAGTCCACCAACTGGAGAGCTGGTGCAGCGCATGTCACAAAGACCAAGGAGCTGATGTTGGATTTAAGGAAGAGGAGCCGTGTTTTAACTTTAAGACTTGGCTTGTAGCTCGGACCCTCGTTTAACTCCTGCAGTCTTTACGTTGTTGCGGCCTCTTCTCGTCATGGTCTTTGGCCTGTAGGCACGAGAAATGAAAAGCTTTGATGTTGGAAAGTTATGCTGTCATCAGCTCTGCAGATGATGATGATGATGATAATGATGATTTTCTCTCTGCAGTTTAACAAGGCGGGAACGTTTGAGACGGTCTGGCAGGCCAAGTACTACAACTACTACAAGAGGGAGCACTGCCAGTTCGGCAACAAGTTCAGCAACATCGAGTACGAATGCAAACCCAACGAGACGCGAACCCTGATGTGGATCAACAAGGAGGCGTTCAACTGAGCGTTCACGGCGAGGGAGGAGCATTCACGGCGAGGGAGGGAGGAGCGTTCACGGCGAGGGAGGAGCGTTCACGGCGAGGGAGGAGCGTTCACGGCGTCATCCTGATGTTTGCTTCTTCTCGGAGGGAAGCAGCTGTTTGTCCTGCTGGTCTTCATGAGCGACTTTAAAGCTGCACACAGCGAAAAGTCTGATGCTTTCATCAAGACGAAGAAAAAGAAAAGGAAGGAGCCATTTATTCTATTCTATTCTATTCTATTCTACAGTCATTTAGCAGACGCTTTTATCCAAAGCGACTTACATTTGAGAGTAA
>JBAFSZ010000005.1:35279648-35290936 GCA_036919955.1 Melanotaenia pygmaea
ATATATATATAACTAATTTGGCATCTAAGGCGTTAAAATCCTAAAAATATTTAAATTTTTGGTAGTTTTGAGCAGGTCTGGAGTTTAGGGATTTACAAAAAACAGAGGAGAAAAAAGTATTCTTGTTTGATGATTTTATAATAGTAACTGCGAGGTCATATTTGGCCGTAAAGGTCACCAGAGGTTCTAAAATTAGAGGACACGAATAAACTTGTAGCAGAATTTATATGAAAAGAGAAACCAGCATTTATTAATGTCCATTCATTTGAATTTTAAAGTAATAATAAAAACTTGCTCCAGAGAAATGAGCTCCAGCTGTTTTTATTTTTACCTGGATGATGTTTGTGGGTTGGAGCGTCCTGTAGAGGGACGATCGGTGGAGCTGAGGAAGCCTCAACGGTCAGACCGGCTTCGTCCCTGTTCAGCTTTACATCCCTTCTAAAGAGTCTCCTCTTTTCGCTGGCATTTCACCCAGTCGGACTTTGCTTTTATTGTTTGCATTGTTTTTATTTTGTATTGATTTTTATGGTTTTAATGATTTTATCGTCTTGTCTTTTATTATTTAATGTTTTATTGTTCTTAGTTATTTTACGCTCAGCACTTTGTTCAGTGGCTGCTGTCGTAAAGAGCTTTATAAATAAAGTTGGCTTGGCTTGGAGTGTAACCTTACTTTTCTCTTCAGGTGATTCTGGAGTGCTTCTTGAAAAAGGACCTGGTCTACACGAAGGCAACGCCTACTTTCCACCACTGGAAGGTGGACAATAAAAAGTGCGGTCTGACCTTCCAAAGTCCGTCTGACGCTCGAGCCTTTGACCGCGGCGTTAGGAAAGCTCTGGAGGACCTGACAGAAGGTACGCAGAAGAAACCTTAATGTCCCCTTAACTCGTCCTAAAGCTTCATCCAGTTATTTATACATTTACTTCAAAGTTCAGCTCCGCTTTAAACAGCTCCAGTTCACATCTAAAGTCAACGTTCCTTTACAGACACAGTCCAGTTCATCGTAGTCCAGTTATAATCCACTTAAAAATAATCCACTAAAATGCCCATTAGATCCAGAACCAGGAAGGAGGCCCATCTTCCTGGACCTGTGGGGGGTGGAAAGGACAGCAAAGAGGGTCAATAAGCAGCAGACCTCGTTACATCCTCCGAACAGAGAACTTTTTTTTTTTGTTTTTGTTCTTGAGGCGGGGGGAACAAGGTTCTTGGTTCTTGTTCTCGACACATCAGAACTTTTTCATTGTGGGGCGTCGGAGAAAAATTCTGTGATTGACTGAAAAATTTAAATGGGCTGAAAATCTTGAAGCGGGAAGTTATACGATACTCTGTACAACACCTGAAAATGAAGACATGGAAACCACCTCCTCCAAAACTCCACCCCGCCACAGACAAGGTGAAAGAAGACTACCTGCTGTAGTATCCAGGGTCTGACCGGTTTATTTACTGGTCTGACTGGTCCATAATATCAGCGGCTCAACCAAAACCGGGACCCTGTTCCTGCGTACGTGTACCTGAGTAATTTATTCATCCAAATATTCAGCACCGAACTTTCTTTCCTGACCAATGAAACCCATCGATCCACAGCCCATTGGTTCTTTTCTTAACTGACAGCAGGCTGAACTAATCAGATGCTATCAACACCTCTGGGTCTGTACCAGTGGATGCAGCGACCTGTCAGAACCCAGGAGGGGAAACGAAGAGAAGGAGCACTGCTTTCACATCACCAAGGTTCTGTTCTGAAAAGAGGCCCAGCAAACCCAGTAAGTCTGATCCATACGAGCCAGTTAGCGGTGAGAACGCTAGCTGTTAGCAGTGAGCGCGTCGACAGTTAGTGGTGAGAATCATTTCTTCTTCTACTGTTTCTGTTAAGTTTGAAAAGGAGTCTACGCCTCTGCTTCTTTTTATGTCTTCTTCTTAGAATAAACATCATCATGATCTCCTCCATCATCAACATGTTTGTTATGGTCAGAAACTGACATCAGAACTCTGAGATATACTCTGAGCTCTGCACTGCCCTCTGGTGGATGTACTGTCTACAGCCATGCGAACATAGAGGGGGCTCGGGGCGCATGATGACTGTGAAACTATTTACATACATAAAGGGGGCATCCATGATCCCTTCCTCTGGAACTCAGGTCCAGATCATGCAGTACTCTAACTGAACAGGAGTCACTGAGATCTCACTCATCTTTTAAAACTGTATGTTCATGTGTGGATTTTAACTTTTTTCTCAACATCAGAAGTTTTTTTCAGCGTTGGAGAAACAGCTTTCCCTTCCTGCTCATCATCATCATCATCACCATCATCATCATCATTCCAGTTACTGCAGCTTCTTGTCGTCCAGTCACGGTTATCCAGCAAGTCCTCCGCTGAAGGTCTTCTGGAGGAAACTGATCCTCAGATCTGCTCTCTGACCTCCAGGCTCGACCACGTCTTCGTCCACGCTGCAGAATGAAGCAGAGCTCGGAGACGACGACGTCTTCACGGTGAGACGTTTGAATGTTCTGGCTGGTTTTCCTTGATGAACGTGTGTTGTGTTTGTGTGTGTTTGTGAGGTCCAGCTTCTCTTTTAGACCTTAACGAAGACGTTTCAGCCTGTCCTCACTGTAGGACCGATTCTCACAAGGCAGCACAATAAATGTGTGTATGTTGTAATGGATGTTGGACAGGAAGAGTGAAGGACGGGAGGGTCGGACATCCTCATGTGTTTACAACATCACACACAAACACCTGTCCAGGTGTACCTGCCTCTGGCCCAGTAACAGCTGGGATACGCTCTTGATTTAAACTGGAGGTCTTGGTGGTTGGTGGCTGGAGGACCCAGGTTCAAGTCCCTGGTCTGGTACAACGTGAAACATTGTGGGCCATGGAGTGAGTTCTTTAACTCCCATCTACACTCTGAAAATAGTATTTGGGTTGTAGCTGATCCAAAGCACGTTTTATAGCGAGAGAACGTCCTACGTCGAGTCTCAAGCGTGTCGAGTAATCCAGGAAGTATTTCCATGACCCCCCATGGACCATGTGACTGGTTTGGAACACAGCTCAGACCTTGCCGCGATCTTCATCTCAGCCATACAAGAAAATATTTTCAAAGGCTGGAGAAGTTGTCCCTCCCCCACAAAAAAAGAAAAACTCAATTCAAACACAAACACAGTTTTTTTAGCATTCATAAATGAATTCCATTCTTTTAAAAAATAAAATCATAAATCCTGAAATTCTGTTTATTGGAACAAAAGCAGGAAGTGAGGTTGATTTGTCAATTTTCCCCTGGGAATGAATTTCTCCTCCCTGAGCCGCCACCTTATCAAGGTGGAGAAGTTTGCTTGTCCTGATGATTCTAACGGCTATGTTGTTGGGGGCTTTATGCCCCTGGTAGGGTCACCCATGCCAAACAGGGAGGAACCAGATGAAGTGCGGCTCAGTAGACCCCTATGATGAATAAAAACAGTGGACACAGGTTTCCCTTGCCCGGACGTGGGTCACCGGGGCCCCCCTTCTGGAGCCAGGCCTGAAGGTGGGGCATGGAGGCAAGCGCTTGGTTGCCGGGCCTTTGCCCATGGGGCTCGGTTGGGCTCAGCCTGAAAGGATGACAAGGGCCACCGCTACCATGGGCTCACCACCTCAGGAGGGGCCATAGGGGTCGGGTGCAGTGTGAGCTGGGCGACTGCCAGAGGCGGGGACCCTGGTGGTCTGATCCTCCGCTGCAGAAGCTAGCTCTAGGGACGTGGAATGTCACCTCTCTGGCGGGGAAGGAGCCTGAGCTGGTGCACGAGGTTGAGCGGTTCTGGCTAGATATAGTTGGACTCACCTGAACACACACGGCTTGGGCTCTGGAACCACTGTCCTTGAGAGGGGCTGGACCATCTTCCATTCTGGAGTTGCTCCTGTTGCGAGGCGCCGAGCAGGTGTGGGCTTGCTCATTGCCCCCAACTTGGGTTTAACCTGAGAAACACCAACAACCCCAACCTGAGAATCTGCCTTCAGGTGGGGGGATGGGTCCTGACTGTTATTTGTGCTTATGCACCAAACAACAGTTCAGAGTACCCACCCTTTTTGGAGTCCTTGGGGGGTGGGGGGGTGTTGGAGAGCACTCCTTCCAGGAACTCCCTCGTTCTGCTGGGGGACTTCAGAGCTCACATGGACAATAACCCGGATCTGGATCTGAGGGGTGTTTTGTTAACCATGAGGGACATTTTCTTGCAGATTCTTTTCAAAATGCTGGTATTAATGATAATGTGATGCTGACGTGCCAAAAAAATGAAGTAATTCCTGGTACAACTTCACGAAATGCTTCACAGCCCTCATTTTAACAATGTCCCTTAAACGGCTGGTAAAAATATCATGACGTTATTCTCATAAAATTATGACTTTATTCTAGAAGTCTGTGAATTTTTTCTTAATGTCGCCCTGAGACTCCGTTGTAATTATGAAATTATGATAAAATGAATAATGACTTCTCATCTCATAATCACGAAATACTTTGTTGGCATATTTAATTCACAAGCGGCAGAAACGTCCTCCGTAAACTGGTAAAACAAGTGGGTGAAGCATTGATGCCAGAATGATGTGTACGTTGTGCTTCAAGCTACAGTATTTGATTCCTGCTTTCTAGACTAAATGTGACAGAATGTGCAGTTTTAAAACCTCCTTTGCAGTTAGTCAACTACAGTGTGGGTATAAAGAAATGGGGTCATTAATAAAACTTTACTGTACATTGGTATGGGTGCCAGTGCTGTAAGCATTAAGGCACGTTTTACTATTAGTTTGTCTTTATCTTGTGATATTATTTAGTTTCCAGCATGATGAGTCTTAACTCAGAACAACCCCCATATAAGTTAAATGAAAATGTGTGTCTCAATCCAGAATAGCATGCTTTGATCTTTGATGCACAAAAGTCTTATTTTGTATGTAATTTACATAACGTAAATCTCATTAATTAAATAGTCCTGTTGAAATGATAAACCATCCTGCTTGGGGGGCTCGGTAACTCTGGGTACTTTCATGTAGAAACTCCATGCAAAGTTTAAACAGGTCGAGAATTATAAAACTTTTACTGTCTGAAAGGACTTTTTAATATCTTTTACATATTTTACAGAACTGCTTTTTATAAAAAATCAGTAATCACACTCAGATCCTCCCACCCTAACACACACTCTAAATCCTGCTCTTAAAAGTATTCAGACAATTAGTGTAACTTCTTTCATGTCCACAGTTGTTTCAGTACATACACAAGTTATATATCAAAACGTAGGCATTTCTACTGGCTTACATCCATTATGACTTTCATTGCAATTGGTTTTAGGGTTTTCTCTCACATCACCTCAGAAGCCAGAGTAAGCCCACTGTACGGTTTTATCAGGCTAACTACCTTTAGTCCAATAACTCCCACCGTAAAGGGTGTGTTTAACTGGTGAAACTGTGTGTCACTCAAACGCCAGGTTACTTATTCACTCATGTTTATTGCAACCAGTAGGTGCTACTCGCTAATAGCAACAAGCATCCCCTAGTAACCGTGTCGCTTTCAGGTAAACAACTGCAACGACACAAACAACAGAACACAATATTAACACCACGTATGCTTGGTGGTCAGCATACTGCTTGCACATTCTGTGGAAACAATCATATCCTTAACAACTTTTATGTGACTCACCAGCTCAGTCTCACCAGCAAACAGCAATATAGAAACGTGGGATCCGACACACACATGCGGATGGACCAACCCCCCCACTGCCCAACTTTACACAAATAATAAAAAACGCTTCAAGAGAACACTGTGAAAAGGCTGGCTGGTGATAATATTACGTACACAAAGTAAACCTACATGGCTCTCAAAAGAGGAAGAAAAGGAAAATCCTCACACACACCGCTGGCTCTGTTAATTTCCATTATATGTTTGCTCAGATTTCTGCTCTACTCAGGCGGTGAGGGGTGTTATTGACTTCACACTTAAGGCCATTGAATCATAGAAATGACACCTGTGTGTTCAGCAGACCACTTCGCTGCTCACCATTTAAGATTTTTTAATATGACTTTTTCTCTGCTTGTTGGAAGGCTGCGCCGAACCATGAATGAGCTCCTTCAGGTTTTCCCCTAGTTTTTAAATACAAATGAAAAACACTTTACTTGGTAATAAATTCTGTTTTCCTGTTCTGGTGACTGGGATTAAAAGCTGCAGTGTCTACATGCAGTTCAATAAAAAAAATAAATAAATAAGGTGGACAAAAACCACAACAATTTGCTTGGAGTTTTGAGGGTTAAAGAGAAACTTGGCCTGCATCAGTTCCTGGTCTTTGTTTTCGCAGGATGTCCAGTCATGAAGACGACCGCTGACCTTAGAGGAACAGATGGGCCAACCTGCCTGTAGGAGCCATTTTAAGCATCTGTATATGGATATACAGATACCAAGTGGCAGCATTGTACAGCCTTTGTCACCGCTTATATAAGTAGGAACCTTCCTGCAGGGGACAAGTGTTGCTTGTAGGAAGGTGAACACAGTAATTTTACCGTTTGTTGGTTCGTAGTCCATTCATTCCTTACATCTTCATGTTTGGATAAAAATGCATTGTTGCTGGATTGGTACTCTGTGTATCAGGAATGGCCTGTGAACAGGTGGCTTTACATGCTTCACAGAACATTTGGTGGTGAGCAATAAAAAAGAGCAAACTGCAGATTGTTTGGACTTGGCTAATTGTATACAAGTGTTCCCATAAGCAGCACTTCAGGCGCTTTCAGCATGGGCTTCGCACCTTTACGCTGCTGCTTGCAGAGCATTCGTCTTCATCCTGTTTGCAGGCCGGTAGAGGAAGAGGAGGGTGTTTCTGGGACCCTTCCTGTAACGATGCTTCCGATCTAAAAAATAAACGTCTAGTTACCCCTTTTGTTTAACGGGTTAGTGCACCTAAAAATGTGTTTTTTCAGCTGTAAAAACAGTTTTACTTAATTGTGAGGAAAACCACATATACTGTTGATAAAATTAGTATTTTTAAATCTATTTTTGTAGGTAAAGATGTCTCATAGCGCCCTCTACAGGGTAAAACCAGGTCATGTTTTTGGTGACATAGAGAGGTTGTCTACATTTAAAACCCCCCAGCCCCTCCCTCCAGATGCCTGGCCTTGCAGACACAGAAAGCCCCGCCCACCAACGCATATGAAGGGATGTGAATTCATCTGGTGTAGATGTGCTAGTTTCAGACTTCTACTCTTCTACCGAGTTTTTGATGAAATCTTCCTGCACTGGGACGGATTTGTGCTTCTGAGGGTTTAAAAGTAAAACCGGACTTTATTCTTTACCTGCTGATCCTCATCTGGCGACAGACAGCAGCTCAAATCGTAGCAGCAGCAACTTCCTGCAGCTGCTAGAAGCTGCCGCGAGTCTCCACAGCTTTCCAGAGCTGCTGACAGGCAGCTAACAGCTAACAGGGCTAACAGCTAACAGCGCTAACGGCCCACACTGATACGTTCAGGACCACCTGGTTCATGTGTAGCAGAGGAGGTTTAGGAGGGAAAGTCTTCCTCATCAAAGACGCTCTGTGGCGTAGCTGCTTTGTGGATCTGGCTTTGCGTCTTGTGAGCTGAGATGCTGTCTGTCAATCATTTTTGTCTGTGCATCCCGACCCACCCACTCTCCGCCCCCAATCACCCCACACCTCCCACCCCAACCCCTGCAGTTTCAGGCATTTTTCAAATTCGGCAGTGGGTGGAGTTATGCAGAAAGTAGGGGGCGGAGCTACACTTTAACCCAGAATTCCTTCTCACCTTCTCTTTTTTCCTCCAGACCGCCACCGACAGCTCGTCCAACTCGTCTCAGAGGAGAGAGCCGGTGATGCACACCATGGCGCCGGCCCACTTCTGCGAGCTGCGGCGCCACCGCTGCATCTTGGGTCACCTGTATGAGCAGCACCGGGTCTCAGACCAGCGCTTCCTGGACCAGGCAAGTTGTCCTCCTCTGAAAACTGGAACTGAACACACTTGCTCTAACGATTGTTTCTCTGCAGGCGGTGCACATGTTTCCTCGTCATGCCAGTTTCCAAGTGGAGGAGGAGATCGTACGCATCAACCCCCGCGAGCGGACCTGGCTCACCGGCTACGAGGACTACCGTCACGCCAACTCCACGAGGGACAAGCTCACCCAGCCGCACAACCTGGACGCCTACGCGCACTTCACCAAAACTGAGCTGCCCAAACATGACTACGCCTACCTGTACCCGCTGAGCTGTGACGGGAAGCTGGGCGCCGGCCGCAGGGCAGTGGTGACGCTGCAGCCACCTCAGCTGAAAGCCACACGGCGGCCGGAAGACGGCGAGCACCTCCGCTGCGTTTATTGTCAGGACACGTTCAACCGCAAGGACAACGGCCGGGGCCGCTGCCAGGAGGCGCCGGACCCCATTCAGACCTGCATCCGACGGGTCAGCTTCATGTGGTGCGCCGACAGCCTGCTGTACCACTGCATGTCCGACCCAGAGGGCGACTACTCGGACCCGTGCTCCTGCGACACCACCGACGAGCGCTTCTGCCTGCGCTGGGCGGCGTTGGTGGGTCTGTCGCTGCTGGCGCCGTGCATGTGCTGCTACGCCCCCCTCAGGGCGTGCCACCAGTGCGGGGTGGTGTGTCGCTGCTGCGGCGGGAAACACAAAGCCGTGGGCTGAGGCCCCGCCCACCCAGCCTGAGGCATCGCCCACCCCATGCAGACAACACAGAGATGGAGGCAGCTGCGATTTCTGTTGTCATTTCAAGAAAAAGGAAAAACTTCATCGCAAAGCTCCTCCTGTAAATATCATCCTGTATCTTTTCACGTCCATGTCCGGGCCATCAGAGTTAACTCCACCTTCACACCGGGACATAACGTGTGCCTTTAACATGAGCAAATAACCATACATCATAAATGTAGAAGCAGATTCCTCCCAGACCAGACCAGAGGGAGCTTAGCTTCCACTGGAGGCTCTTCCAGGTAACCTCAAGATCACTTTACTTCGTGCACATTCAGGCAACTTTTTTTAACCTTAGAAGGTAATTCAGTTTGAGTCAGAAACAGCCTAAAAAATAACATCAATCACAAATAAACAGCTTTGAATGACATATCTACGGCTGCAACAACATGTCAACAAATACTCAATTTAACAAAATTCATAATAAGTCATTCATATTCATGAACCAGGACTCTAAAATGTAAACGATTTACTGCCATCAGAAGCATTTAAGGGTCTAACTGCAGAAGATAAAAAGGAGTCTGAGCAAGCACTGCCCCTTCCCGATGGTGTCGGCATCTCGTTTTATGAAGCCCAACCTAAGAAAAATAGGGAGAAAATGATCAGTTTTATTAATCTGGAGTCTTTATTTGGCCCTTTAAAAAAATCGGATGAGTGGAAAATGATCAAGGTAATGGGTACATCTGAATGCATTAGATCATACATACCTACATATTTCTTTAAATTGTTTTTGACCATTTTTCAAGAAAATGCTGAAAACAAGATTCTCTCAACGGTCCTCGTTCACCAACATCGTACAAATGTTCTTTTTTTTCTCAAGTTGTATTTAAGAAGTTTTCATGAAAGCCTTCAGTCAGATTCATACACCGTGAAATTATTCGTATCTTTCCTCTTAGACTGGTAAACGCCAGCCTCTCGTAAGTTAAGAGGACCGACCTGCTGGTTAAAAGAAGCCGTTAAAAACAAACACTGCAAAACATCCCTTCCAACTTCTTAAGATGTGATGCTGCCGTCACAATTTGCTCATATTTTTCCATGAAGTGATAAAATGTCTGTCTCAACATCTGATATGTTCTACCGGGAATTAAAGACGAGTTGATGAGATTCTGCTGTATTTACAGAGATCCAACTTTTATGGAGCTGGGGTCGTCAACATGTCAGATGAGAACTGATTAATAATGATGGTTTGTTTACAGGCGTCGTCACAGCATCACGCTGAATCCTGCGTGTCAGCACAACAGACTTTTTTTGTTCATAATGAAGCAAACACATAGTGTATACATTAGCTAGCTCCCATATTCATGCTAAGCTATGCTTGCTACATGCAGACTCGATGAGACCCAGTGGTATCAGTCATGGTAATAATAGGTAGGGTAGGTGGTATCAGTCGGTGGTATCTGGATGTTTCTCAGCTGTCAGCAGCTCTGGTTCCTAAAGGAGTTTCATCGATCTGAAATCTGTTTCTGCTGCCACCTTTAATAAAACCAAACCACTCAAACCAGATCAGAAAGGGAAGTAGAAATTACAGGCTTGAAAAGGAAAGTATTCCCTCAGTTCTACAGATTTATGTATCAGGACATACAATTCATTATGTCATAATTTCCTGAAGAGAAACTTAAGGTCAGCCTCAGAGTGATGATCATCAGCTTCTAGAAGCTCCTCCAGCAGCAGGAAGGTGGATGATGTTTGTCTGGATGATGTCATCAATCTTTTTCATGGTTGTGGAGGAATTTTGCTCCGCCTTTCTTTCCATTGTTGCTTCAGCTCCTTAAGGTCTGCAGCATCTGAAGGTCCCACCACAGCATCTCAGTCAGGATGAGGTCTGGACTCTGCCTGGACCACACTGAGAACTTGGAATGAGGCGTTTAAGGACCAAACATGTCCACTTTGGTAGAGAGAGAACAAAATCATTTTAAAAGTAGCTGTGAAGACGTGGAAAGGTTGTGGAAAAGAAAAAGATGGGGGGTTTTGTCCACCAGACATCAGACACCTAATTTATCTCGACAGTTTTGTCAACCACTGGTCTGCTCAGACTAATTTAACCAATCACTGACCTCCTCCATCGTCTCCATGTTCATATTTTGTTTCATCCCACAAATTCATCTCTCTCCGGTCTGGGTTCACTAAAGCAACCTCTCTAGTAACAGCAAGGATGAGAATGAACATGAGGTTAGAAACCAGGCAAATTCTAGGCCGAATAAACATTGCTGGCTTATTTTATGATTTAGCCTCTGCGGTTATATCCTCTCGTTCAGGTTTAGATGGAATTTCGTTGTCAACGGTTGGAGGTTGTGTTTCTGTTTGTGCTGCTTTTTTCTCATGTTGGTATTTATCTAAATTTAAAACCAGATCCTGAGTTTTTATGATGTCCTGATGTGTAAAAATGTCAGAGGGAGTATTTTCCTCTGAACATGGCTGTAAAACAGTGAAGAAGGTCCATTTATTTTTTTAATTTTTAAACCAGTCTGTAGCAGCTGGAGATTTTAATCCCAGTACAAACCAAGTTAACCAGCATAAAGGTCGACCAGAAGAAGAAACAGAATTTATTACTAACAGAACTTTGTAGAAATAACACACAGACCAACA
>JBAFSZ010000005.1:35633198-35643275 GCA_036919955.1 Melanotaenia pygmaea
CTGGTAAATCCACCATGATCCATGATAACAGCTTTATTTATCACATTTCACCATAAAAACATCACCATCACTACTACTAGATAGATAGATAATAGATGCTGCTACATCTATTCATACAGTTATTTTAGCCTAATCTGGAAGTGGAATAAACAGGTGAAAACCAGCTGGAATTCAAGCTGGAAAATTAACAAGAGCTTAACATTTAGATCTGGTCTGGTGTTTTTCTACCGTCCGTCCTTCCAGGAAAGCCGAGAGGTTCGATAACCCAGGGAGGGAAAAACAGGTAAAACATGACAGGACCACAAACACTGAGAACAGCTGGATGGCTCAGGAGAAAATGAGGAAATACTGGCACCAGCAGTCCGATGCCTTCAGAGGCAGCATGGAAAAATGAATTTCTTCCCAGACCAGGACACCTGCTGAACCAAAAATAGAAATAAGGGTTTTTAAGGGTTGAGCAGCTGATCTCTGATTGTGACATGTCGTCAGTTCTGAACCTGGACCCGATCCAGGTCCTGGTTCTGCCTCTGATCCTTGATCTGGACTCTGGTCCTGGCTCTGGTCGTCTAGCAGAACTCCTGCTCCTCACCTGACGCCCCAAGGAGGCCGATGGTTTTATAGAGACTAATAAAGTGGTTTCTGCTGAATCGTGGCTTGGTCATGTGATCTTTGTGACCTCATCATCAGCTGACAGACAAGTTTATCTGGATGCAGCGGCTGCTGGAGCTCCGTTCTGGTTCTGAGTCCAGTTTAAATTCCATTAGTGTACCTGTTATAGACCTCTGTGGGGACCTGATCTCCTTACCATGATTATGGGGACACTGGTTCTGGTTATTCTGCGGGCTGAGTTCTGGTTTAGTTTTGGTTCTGGTCCAGGTTCAGATTCAGGTTTAGGGTGTGGACTCTGTTCTGTCAGCTGTGCGTGTGCAGGATGTTTGTTTCCTACTTCCTGTCCTTGATTTGGAATGTGAAGAAACAATGAAAGGAAACACACACTGATGACATCATGTCACAGTGCAACACCATTGGCTGACACATACACACTTCTACACACTACACTGTAAAAGAAAAACAAGAACAAAAAGTTTCTGTTGTAGGACCAGTACCAGCAGGGTGACCTGACCGAGCTGCAGAAACTTTTGTTTTCAGTTTTAAGAACTTCAACTTTCAGTCACAGAAGATCCAAACAGAACGGAACCAAACAAAACTAACCAGAACCAAACAAACCCAAACAGAACCAGACAAACCCAAACAAACCCAAACAGAACCAAACAAACCCAAAAAAACCCAAACAGAACCAAACAAAACCAAACAGAACCAAACAAAACCAAACAGAACCAGACAAACCCAAACAAACCTAAACAGAACCAAACAAAACCAAACAGAACCAAACAGAACCAAACAAAACCAAACAGAACCAAACAAAACCAAACAAAACCAAACAGAACCAAACAAACCCAAACAGAACAAAACAAAACCAAACAGAACCAAACAAACCCAAACAGAACAAAACAAAACCAAACAGAACCAAACAGAACCAAACAAACCCAAACAGAACCAAACAGAACCCAACGAAACCCAAACAAACCCAAACAAACCCAAAAAAAAAACCCAAACGGAACCAAAGGAACCAAAACGGAACCCAAACGGAACCCAAATAATACCCAAACAAACCCAAACAGAACCAAACAAACCCAAACAGAACCAAACAGAACCCAAACAGAACCCAAACAGAACCCAAACAAAACCAGACAAAACCAAGCAAAACCAAGCAAACCCAAACAAACCGAACAGAACCCAACAGAACCCAACAGAACCTACCAAACCCAAACAGAACCATACAGAACCACACAGAACCAGAAAAACCCAAACAGAACCAAACAAACCCAAACAGAACCCAAACAAACCCAAACAGAACCATACAGAACCCAAACAGAACCATACGGAACCCAAACAGAACCCAAACCAACCCAAACAGAACCCAAACAGAACCCAAACAGAACCCAAACAAACCCAAGAGAACCCAACAGAACCCGAACAGAACCATACAGAACCATACAGAACCCAAACAGAACCATACAGGACCCAAACAGAACCAAACAAACTCAAACAAAACCAAACAGAACCAAACAAACCCAAATGGAACCAAACGAACCCAAACGGAACCAAACGGAATCAAAACGAACCCAAACAGGACCAAACGCACCCATACGAACCCAAACAGAACCAAACAGAACCAAACAAACCCAAACAGAACCAAACAGAACCAAGCAAACCCAAACAAACAGAACCAGGAAGGAAAACCTCTATCAGGACCAGAACCTGGAAGGACAGCCATCTTCCTGGAGTGGTTGGGGGTGAAGAGGACAGGAAAGAGGGGTCAACAAGCGGCAGAATTCTAAGCCTCATTAGCACCAGCGGGTCGGGTCGGTTAGGGTAAGGTTGTGGTCTGTAAACTGTAACCTCGTGTTTCCATAGCAACTGTAACCTCACCTAAGAGGCAGTGCATCAGCTGGACAGCAACAAATGCCTCAGATACCTTACAGCGTGACACCATCACAGCGCTTCCTGAGAGCAGAACCAGAACATGACTCAGAAACTACGGAGGAGGGTGGAGGTCGTCCACCAGGCTGTGTTCTTTCTTTTTGGTGGAGGTTCGTGACGCCGTTTTAACGGAGATTTAATCAACACAAAGAAAGTCTGTTGCTCTGAATGAGGAGCCGTTCCTGCTGTTTTTATGCCAGGTCGCACAGGAAGTGACTCTTTTTTTTTTTCTCAACCAACCAATCAAGTTGCAGCGTGTCAAATTCCGCTTGTTCAGGTTGGCGGTTAGACTGGTACCCCGACGGAAGGGTAACATTAAAGTAGGACAGGTCGGATATTAGTTTTTCCTTCCCAGTTTTCACTCGTGGAAACAAAAACATATATGCCAACCCGACCCGCCCCGCCCCGACCTGACCTGTTGGTGGAAACGGGACCAGGGATTCCTGCTGAGGAAGAAGACAAACACAAAATGAATGAAAAAACAAGATCAGATGTTTCCACATGTAGAGTAAAGAGAGGAGCCCAGTGCATCATGGGACGTCCCTCAGCAGCCTCAGTCTCTAGCAGGGACAGATCTGGGAGCTGGTTCTGGTTCCTGAAGCCAAACTGGGATCTTCAGTTGGATTCAGATTTCTTTTTCAATCCAACCTTTCCAGCATGAAAAGTCCTGTTCCAGAGGAAGGAAATGCTTCCTGGCTGCACTCGTTGATAAATACAAGCCATCATGTGACGAGACGGTGACGCCTTCGGTCGGGCGTTTAAACTTCAGACACAAGTTTCCATTTTTTACAGCGTGTGTTCAGGGGGGCGGGGTTTGTTTGCAGTGGGCGGGGCTCTGAATGAATGTGTGTTCGTTCCTCAGCAGAAACACACTCCTCATTCTTCTTCTACTGCTCTGATTGTTTCAGCTGAGCGATCTGATTGGTTGCCTATTTCCCTCCTGACACACACACACACACACACACAAAAATACACGCTTGCCAAGCTGCGACCTCTGGACTCTGATCAGCTCCTGCAACACGAGGACGTTTCTACGTTTTAAGCCCAAACAGAGGGTTTGATTCTTCTTCTGTGGTTGAAAAGTCAGCAGTTGGAGCTGCCCTGAAGGAAGAAGGGTTGGATGTTTTTTTTTAAGGAGGAAAACTTTATCCTCTTTTTTCCCTCCAGAGATTTTTCTTCTTAATTCATCAAGATTTCCAGAACTTTTGAGAGAAGTTCTTGCAGATTTCAGCTGTTTTGGACTCAACTGGTTCTGAGCGGGTTATGATCCAGGAGCTCTTGGTGGGTTTTCCTGATTAGGACCGCTTTATCTTTTTGATTGGCCGGTGGATTCCGGACTCTAATGGAGGCTTCGGATTCCACTCAGCAGCAGGCCAACTACGTACAGCTGGAGGGTCGTTTCAAACAACTGCAAGGTAAGAAGAAGAATGATGGCAATGCGCTTCCTGGATCCTGGTCTGGGGTCCTAGTCTTGAGGTTCTGGTCTGTGGTCCAGTGGGCCTGTCCAGGATCCACCCAGGGGCTTAAGTTGATTCAGGGTTCAGTTCTGTTTAAACCGTTCTGACCTCAAGTGAATTTTAGGGGTGTGAAGCAGAATCTACATTCTTGTACTGGGATCTGGACTACAAGGACCAGGAGCCAAATCAGAACTTTGAAAACAGCAGAAAAAGACTTTTCTTTCAAAATGATGATGTTGGGAAATTTTTCTGAATCAGAACCAGACACGAGCCCACTAACAGTTACCATGGGAACTGATCTTTGGACCGATCAGAGGCACCAGAACCAGTGTTCTTTTCCCTCATCCTGGATCAATGGATCTGCAGGATGATTGATCAAGCCCAGTCCCTCAGTGGTGGTGGACCTCATGGCTCGGGGACCACAGCATACCTTTACCTGGAGGCAGGTGGAGTTTGACAGCATGAGCTCCACCCACAAGAGTCTGAAAGGTTCTGACCAAGCGGCAAACTCCACCTGTAAAATGTGAAGCCTATATGGAAGTTCAAAAAAACTGCAGTTCCCCCCTCGTCCACTAGGGGCTCCAAAACAGAGCAAATCCCCATCAACCCCCCATGTTAAAAAGACCAACTTCACAGCAGAAATAAACACGTTTAAAGCCTGGTACAAAAATCCATTTTAGGATTAAACGGTCAAGTTTACCTTCATGACAACTGTGAGGGGGGGTGAATTTTTTTTTTCTATCTCATCCGTTTGGATGTTATTTAATCTTAAAATTCAGGATTTGGAATAATCAGGGGCGTGTCCTTTTTATTCACATGTATCCAATATCCTTAGCAAGAAGAGAGAGAGCAGCACTACTGCGGTTTTAACCGGCTAACAGCGCACCTTAGCTTTAGCCGGCTTGTTTTCATTAGCCAGTTAGCTCACGTTAGATCCTAGTCAGCTCAGTTAGCTCAGTTAGCTCTTAGCTAAAGGCAGCTTGGAGTTTGATGGTTGTCAATCATCCACCCCCACGCTCACAGTCCCCTGTCAGCTCCGCCTCTTTGCCCATTTTTGTATTTCCGGGAGCGACAGCAGGCGTGAAACCGCCAAGATGGCGACGGTTGGAACCGCCTAATGAGCTTCACGTTTGCTCTTCAGACAGCTACGGGTGACATCATGGAGGCTCCGCCCATCTTTCATATACAGTCTATTGACCTGCCTTTCAGAACCAATGGATCTTCCTGACCTCAGGGATGGTGTCGGGTCAGAACCGGCGGTCCAGTGTCGGTTTAGCCAGTTCTGGATCAGCTGCAGATCAGTTTACCTTCCTCAGTACGACTCATCAGAATTGACGAAGGTCCAAATCCTGCAGAAGTTTTTTATTCCCTGACCTCTGACCTCCTGTCGGTTAACAGTTAACCAGACAGTTTACTGCTGAGTGCCATAAACCGGCCGTAAACTTGGACAGGAAGCTGCTGAGTCAGACTTTAACCTCTGGAAGTTGTCTTCATAGCCTGTCACAGCGGTTGATGATGATGTTCTCTGATCTGTTAGAGGATTGGACAAGTCTGATCAGGTGTCCCAAGTTTACGGATCAGAAACAACAGAAGAGGAATTTAACTACCAACCAGCACAAAGATTAGACAGGGTGACAGTGAGTCTCATCATCGTGACCTTAGAGTAAATCTTTCTTATAACAGCCCCTTTCAAGATAAAAATCAAAAAGTGGTTCACAATAAAACACTAAACCACACCAGAGACAAAAAACTCATCAAAAAAAAGTTTTTTAGATGCTTTTTAAAACAGTCGGCAGATTTCAGGCTGAGGAAGGAGTTCCACACGGAGGAGGCCAGCTTTGGTTTTCAGCTTCAAAACCAGCAGACCCTGATCACGTGATCCCAGGGACCCGCAGACCCTGATCGCGTGATCCCAGAGACCCGCAGACCCTGATCGCGTGATCCCAGGGACCCGCAGACCCTGATTACGTGATCCCAGGGACCCGCAGACCCTGATCACTGGTCATGTGATCTCAGGAACTTGTTGGGAACATAAGGCTGCCCTTAGTTTCAGCCTGTTTAGCATGACGTGGTGATAGACGGTGTAAAAGGTGAGGTCAAGTCCAATAATAACAAGGTACAATGGCCTGCATCAAGATGTCTGGAGCCTTTGAGAAGGGCTGTTCCAGTAGCGCGAGCCCTGTGGAAACCAGACTGAAAATGACCAAGGATGTCCTTATGTTTTGTCACCTTCTCAACATAACCAGGATTTATCCTCCTCCATGCAACGTTACGTGTTGTTCATGCTACGCTTCGGCTAAGCCAGGCAGGTTTAGGACTGAAGGTCGGGTTTAGCCCAGATGAGGAACTTTTAGCTTTTGCAAACGGTGCTTTTTTTTTTATTGATACAGCATCTCAACTTTCAAATTCTCACCATCTTAAATAACATCCGTCAGTCAGCTGATCACTGGCTCAGGGATTCACCCACATCCACTATAAGCAAAACATATAAGGCTAAGCTTGTATTTATATAATGAATCTATATTTACAACAAAATAAAATGCTACATAAGGCGAATGTCCCCAGATATCGTTGCATTTCAAGCTGCACAAGTCTTGAGATCAGGCAAAAAAAGTCCTTCGTTACCAGGAAATATTCAGAACGTATTTACTGGGAGGGACGTGGTCTCCAAGCTCAGACAACACAAAGATGTTCTGTTTCTAGACGTGGAATTACACCAATGTTTACATTTGAAGGAATTTACAAAGAAAAAGAAATGGTTTCAGAGGTAAAAATGGAGACTGTGTGCAGTCTGTGGAGGGTTTATGCTTGTTTACTGGTGAACGAGGAGTTCACAGGAAGCTGGAAAAGACATTTATGTGTTATGGAAAAGCGGGTGGAAAGGACGGGTTCGTTCTCTTCATCGGTTCCTTAATCTCTGTTTTGAAGACTTAATAAATGATCATGTTGCATCATCAAAACCTGAACCATCTTGTCTCGTCTGTGTGTGTGTGTGTGTGTGTGTGTGTGTGTGTGTGTGTGTGCAGATGAGCGTGAGGCGGTCCAGAAGAAGACCTTTACAAAATGGGTCAACTCCCATCTGTCCAGAGTCTCCTGCAGGATCACAGATCTCTACATGGACCTGAGAGATGGACGCATGCTGATCAAGCTGCTGGAGGTCCTCTCTGGAGAGAAGCTGGTAACACACATTCCTGTATTTACACACTGCGAGTACGGTGTGGAAACGCATGCAAAGGGAGGACCGGTTCGTTGAAGTTCATTTAGTCTGGATTACTTGGAGAAGTTTGACATTATTTCAATTAAATTCAGTTCACTTCAGTTTAGTCAAGTTTATTCAGCACAAATTCACAGTAAAGTCATCTCAAGACGTCTTCCAGCAGCTAAGTAGGCTTATCATTTCAGTAGGATATGAAGCCTCATCCTACTGAAACGATCAGCTTACTTAGCTGCGTAGTGTTCAGAGTTTGAGTTCATTACTTTAAATTTAATATTAATTAAATTCTGTAAAAGCACAATCATTTAGTCATTTCTTAGGTAAATATTACTGAAAGGTTTGATATGTTATTAACAGACAAATCGCTAATGAAATTTATGGACTTGTATATAGAAATATTACTACTTAGAAATAAAAGACATTCTTCCACCAACAATCTATTTAATTCACTAACTCATTAAATCATCTTAACATCTTAACTGTTGAAAACTTGGACTGGTCCTTTGTAAGGAGCATGTGCAGAAACCGCGCCGGGTTCTGGTCATCAGGTGGGTCGGTTCTCGTGGCGAGGTTCTGGGCGGGGCCTGTGAAGGCCTGGCTACAGTCAGTCATGTGATCTGATGAGAAGAAAGTCGAGTGTTTGAAAGAAGAATGTGTGATCAAAGAACCAAAGATGGAGACTGATCTTTGTCCTGAGACCCATTTCTGCTCCCTAACGTACAAAAACCGCAACGTCCATTTCAAACATCAAACGTCTCCGTCCTGATACCGCCAAGCGTCTTTTGTGTTGCCTCCACTAGAGGGCAGTGCTGAGTTCACTCCCGACATCCGTTTCAGACACCGGTTAGTGGCAGTAACACGTCGCTATGCCGTTTCCAACCACCCAACATGCCTTAAACACTCACATACAGTCTTTCTTCAAACGCTTGACTTATTTTGACCGTTGTCCTCGTCTTCATTCTTTCGCTGATCGAATGTCAGCTATTCTGCTCAGCACTGCCCCACGGTTTCCGGGGGTATTGCTCCGTCTTCTGTGTCAAGCGATGGATAGCTAAGCTCCCTGAAAATGGACTGAATCACGCGCGTAACCGACGCAGAAGACGGACGAACCTGTCCACATGTCCATCTGCATGTCCGTCTTCTGTTCCAGCATAAACAGACCTTTAGCCTCAGAGTTTCATGTTTTCTTCAGCTGCTGAGAAGCATTAACCAAATCTTATGGCTTGTTCAGATTGAATAAAAATGATTTTTCTGGGATCTTGAAGACGTTTTTCTTCTCATCAGGACCCACTAAGTCTTTCAGACCCAGTCCATGACCCAGAGAATCTGCACCAACATGTCAGACCAAGTTGTTCAGTTTATGTCCAGTTAGCATTGAGCTAATAGCTGTCCCTCTGGAGAAGAGGCTGCTGGGTAGTGTACATTGAGAGCAGCAAAAATGGGTCATAAACAGTGTTTGGACCTCCTGTGGCAGGTTTTAGTAGAACTTCTGTTCAGGGGCGTTTTGATGGAGGACGTGTCCTTTGAATCCACCGTTGTTTTGCTCCTCTGTGAGAGTTTAACCAGGTGTATCCCACTTCCTGTTTTCCTGTTTCTGGATTTGTTGGATTCAGACGTCCAGATAAGATGTCAGACAGCTGGCTCCGGTCCAGCTTCCCCCCCATGACCTCTGAAGACAGAGGACACTTCATGTTTCTTCCTGTGCTGCATTCAGGGCCTGGAAACATTTGGATTTCTCATCATCTGTGATCTCTCTGTGGCTGCTGCCATGGCAACCAAATGGGTGTCTCCTGAAGTCTGAATGATAAATCTGTCAGGAAGTCAGGGCAGTAGTAACAATCCCAGAAAGACCAGTACAGATTATGCTCCAGTCCCAGTCCTGCTCCCAGTCTTGATCCATATCCAGAACTTGTTCCTGGTCTCAATATCAGTCCTGATTAAAATTCAGATCTCCATCCCAGTTCCTCTCCTTTGTCTCTTGTCTCTGTTCTTCTGGGATCATTTAATCTCAGCCGGACCATCCTGGACCACCAGAGGACCACAATCCCAGGTGGGGGAGGGCTGGATGGGACCTGCAGGAGTTTTTCTTACTTTAACAGTTTGATCACAGCAGCACCTGGTGGAGGCGAGATGAACTGCAGCCCCCCTGACGCTGGTTCTTGTTTGTTCTGGTTCTGTAGCCGAAGCCCACCAAAGGACGGATGCGGATCCACTGTCTGGAGAACGTAGACAAAGCTCTGCAGTTCCTGAAGGAGCAGCGGGTTCACCTGGAGAACATGGGATCCCACGACATTGTGGATGGGAACCACAGACTGACGCTGGGCCTCATCTGGACCATCATCCTGCGCTTCCAGGTAAGGACAGGTGGAGGTGTGGCTGAGAGGTGGAGGTGTGGCTGACAGGTGGAGGTGTGACTGGTGTATTTCGTCCTCAGATCCAGGACATCAGTGTGGAGACTGAGGACAATAAGGAGAAACGTTCAGCCAAAGACGCTCTGCTGCTCTGGTGTCAGATGAAGACGGCCGGGTGAGACTCCTGGTGATGATGATGATGATGATGGTAATGATGATGACTAACTACCATCTCCTCTTCCTCAGGTACCCCAACGTCAACATCCACAACTTCACCACCAGCTGGAGAGACGGCATGGCGTTCAATGCACTCATACACAAACACAGGTAAGAATGGACAGGTGTGATGGATGGACAGGTGTGATGGATGGACAGGTGTGTTGGATGGACAGGTGTGATGAATGGACAGGTGTGATGGATGGACAGGTGGGTTAGATGGACAGGTGTGATGGATGGACAGGTGTGATGAATGGACAGGTGTGATGGATGGACAGGTGTGATGGATGGACAG
>JBAFSZ010000005.1:35644117-35660384 GCA_036919955.1 Melanotaenia pygmaea
AGGTGTGATGGATGGACAGGTGTGATGGATGGACAGGTGTGATGGATGGACAGGTGTGATGGATGGACAGGTGTGATTGATGGACAGGTGTGTTGGATGGACAGGTGTGATGGATGGACAGGTGTGATGGATGGACAGGTGTGCTGGGTTTTCAGGTGTTTTGTGATTAAAGCTGTTTGTGGATTTCAGGCCTGACCTGATCGACTTTGATAAACTGAAGAAGTCCAACGCTCACTACAACCTGCAGAACGCTTTCAACCTGGCAGAACAACACCTGGGCCTCACCAAGCTGCTGGACCCAGAAGGTACCGACCAGTTAACCAACCAGTTCTACTAACCAGTTTAAAACGGGTTAAACTACAGATGTTGTCTCTGTCTATGCTGATTGGACTGTTTAGTGAGGACAGGTAGTTTTTGTTTATTTGGATGTTGTTGTTGTTGCTTATTGAACACGTGTGTGTTGCAGATATCAGCGTGGACCATCCCGATGAGAAGTCTGTCATCACCTACGTAGTGACGTACTACCACTATTTCTCCAAGATGAAAGCTCTGAAGGTGGAGGGCAAACGGATTGGAAAGGTCAGTCTGGAAACACTTTCTAGATCCCGGTCCCGGTTGGGGTCTAGACCTGAAGCCACATTTTAATTAAGATTTCCTGGTTGACACTTGATGTTTTCTTGGGCTTCACTTCTTTCTGGATCCTCATGGTGTTTCTAAGGTGAATGTGGGGCTATCCCTGGAGTTATCATCATCATATTTACCTGCTAACACCTCTGTTAAACTCCTAGAAATCTGCTTACCTTCTACTGCAGCACAGTTCCTCCTCAGATATTACTTTACTCATTCATAGGAATCCTAGGAATGAGTCCTCAAGATGAGATCTTAGATCTAAAATCAACGGGGATCTTGCAGGTACAACAAAAATGAGAAACCAGGAAACATTCTGAGAATTTCTGTCATTTCTTCCAGGTGTTGGATAACGCCATCGAGACAGAGAAGATGATTGAGAAGTACGAGTTGCTGGCCTCGGACCTGCTTGAGTGGATCGAACAGACCATCATCATCCTGAATAACAGAAAGTTCGCCAACTCTCTGGTGGGAGTCCAGCAGCAGCTGCAGGCCTTCAACACATACCGCACTGTGGAGAAACCCCCCAAGTCAGAACCTTTGCCTCCATCCTTCCATCCTTCCTTCCCAGACAGGTAAATCTACCTTCTGATGCAGTCTGTGTTGCTCCTCAGGTTCACAGAGAAGGGGAACCTGGAAGTCCTCCTCTTCACCATCCAGAGTAAGATGAGAGCCAACAATCAGAAGGTCTACATGCCCCGCGAGGGAAAACTCATCTCAGACATCAACAAGGTCAGACTGGAAGTGATTTTGTTTTCCTGAAATGATGGACAGCAGAGGAAGACTCTGTTGACCTTGACTTGGTGTCTGCAGGCCTGGGAACGACTGGAGAAGGCGGAGCACGAGAGGGAGTTGGCCCTGAGGACGGAGCTGATTCGTCAGGAGAAGCTGGAACAGTTGGCCAGACGCTTTGATCGAAAGGCGGCCATGAGGGAGACGTGGCTGAGTGAGAACCAACGGCTGGTTTCACAGGTGAGGAGATCAACATTCAGCAGGGACTCTCTAGAACTCACCTGTCTTCTGTTTTCATGGACCTGCCACCTCCTCTGTCTACAGGACAACTTTGGATTTGACCTTCAGGCTGTTGAGGCAGCCACCAAAAAGCATGAAGCAATTGAGACGGACATTGCGGCATACGAAGAGCGTGTCCAGGCCGTGGTTGCTGTGGCGAAGGAGCTGGAGGTGGAGCACTACCATGACATCAAACGCATTGCAGCCAGAAAGGACAACGTGATCCGACTGTGGGAGTACCTACTGGAGCTGCTGAAGGCCCGCAGACAGAGGCTGGAGATGAACCTGGGTCTGCAGAGGGTTTTCCAGGAGATGCTCTACATCATGGACTGGATGGACGAGATGAAGGTGTGTTGACGAGCTCCCAGGCAGTCAGAAACCCGGGATATTGCAGCTCTAACAGCTCCTCAACCTGCTCTTCTTTCCAGATGCTGCTGCTGTCTCAGGATTACGGGAAGCATCTTCTGGGTGTGGAGGACCTGCTGCAGAAACACGCTCTGGTGGAGGCCGACATCGCCATCCAGGCCGACAGAGTGAAGGCCGTCACCACCAACGCCAGCAAGTACTCTGTCACTGATGGCGGTGAGCAGCTCCAGTTCCAGAAACAAGGTCTTCTGGTCTTTAAACTGGTTACTAACTCTGCAAGAACAAGAAGTTTCAAGAAACAGGGTCCTGCACTGGGTGGTGTCCGTTTCTTTATCTGTCTCATGTGTCGTATATTTCTTTTACTTCCTCACCTTCCAGCTGTTCTTCACACCTATCTGTTAAGCCCTGACAACTCATTTACCATTACAGAATCTCAGCTTAAAGGTCCTGAAAACCATTTCTATCACCACCAAACAAAGAAGCAGGTATCCACAAAAATATGTATTATTGCTCCATTTACTGTTATTTCCATGTTTCTGCAGAGATCGTCCTGTTGGCAGTTTTTCTCCCCTTTTTATCTACTTCTGAATAAAATAACATCCCAAAATAAAACACCACAGAAGAAGAGCTGGTGATGAGTTTAAAGACAGTGGGACAGAGCTGTGTGTCCCAGATTCCTCTTGGGAGGATGAGGACTGACTTCATATTTCCTTCTCTTTCATACTCATTTACTTTAACACAGCAGCATCTGCAGTGATGCTTCCTCCTCTGATGAAATCTCACCAGCGTTGGCTTTATTCTGATACCAAGATGGTTTACACAGAGTCTGATTGCAGAGAAATAACTAGAACCCCCCCTCCAAAAGAAAGACTCTTAAAGCTTCAAACCAGGGAAGCGAGAACAATGATGTAATTTTGTACTCACCAAGAAGGTTCTCTGTTCTGATGGAGCACGTGACGGCCTTTAGATGGTCCAGTAGAACCTCACTGACCCGTCTGGGATTCAAACTCTGCTCTGACTATATTCTTTCCTGTCCAGGCTACAAACCATGCGACCCCCAGGTCATCCAGGACCGGGTGTCCCACCTGGAGTTCTGCTACCAGGAGCTGACCCAGCTGGCTGCAGAGCGTCGTGCCCGTCTTGAGGAATCTCGCCGCCTCTGGAAATTCTTCTGGGAGATGGCGGAAGAGGAAGGCTGGATCCGGGAGAAAGAGCAAATTCTGTCCTCGCTGGAGATCGGGAAGGATCTGACTGGGGCGGTGCGCCTCCTCAGCCAACAGCGTGCCCTGGAGGACGAGATGAGCGGTCGTTCCGGCCACCTGCATCACACCATTGCCGAGGGCCAGGCCATGGTCAAAGCCGGTCACTTTGGATCCGTCAAAATCCAGGAGCGCATCGCCGACCTCCAGGCCCAGTGGGAGGCGCTGGAGCAGCTTGCTGCTGTGAGAAAGAAGAGGCTGGAAGAAGCTCTGGCCTTGCACCAGTTCCAGGCTGACGCAGACGACGTCGATGCCTGGACTCTGGATGCACTGCGCATCGTCTCCAGCGGAGACACGGGCCATGATGAATTCTCCACCCAGGCACTGGTAAGGAAACACAAGGACGCTGCAGCAGAGGTGGCCCGCTACCGGCCGGTCATCGACTCGCTTCACGAGCAGGCTGCCAACCTTCCCAAGGAGGAGGTGGAGTCAGATGATGTGCGTGGGCGGCTGGCCGGCATTGAGGAACGCTACAAAGAGGTGGCGGAGCTGACAAAGCTGAGGAAGCAGGCGCTGCAGGATGCGCTGGCGCTTTACAAGATGTTCAGCGAGGCCGCCGCTTGTGAAGTTTGGATCGATGAGAAGGAGCAGTGGCTGAACAGCATGGACATCCCTGAAAAACTCGAGGACCTGGAGGTGATCCAGCACAGGTAGGACCGTGAGGCTCCGTATGCCTGTCTCTTCGTCAGGCAGTTCTGGACTGATGTGGACTTTGTTCTCTTGCAGGTTTGAGAGTCTGGAACCAGAGATGAACAACCAGGCATCCCGTGTTGCTGTGGTGAACCAGATTGCCCGCCAGTTGATTCACAGCGGCCACCCGAGTGAGAAGGACATCAAGACTCAGCAGGACAAACTCAACAACAGGTATAGAGTAAAAGCAGCGGAACCAGACCAGTAGAATAAAACTAGTCTGATCTACCCTCGTCTCTGCCTGCAGGTGGAGTCAGTTCCGAGACCTGGTGGACCAGAAGAAGGAGTCCCTAAACTCAGCTCTGGGTGTCCAGAACTACCACCTCGAATGCAACGAAACCAAGTCCTGGATCAAAGAGAAGACTAAAGTCATTGAGTCCACCCAGGAGCTGGGCAATGACCTCACTGGAGTCATGGCTCTGCAACGCAAACTGACTGGTATGGAGCGTGACCTGGCTGCCATTGAGGACAAGTTGGGCGATCTGCGAGGTGAGGCCCAGCGGCTGGCTGAGGAGCACCCTGACCAGGCCAAGGCCATCACGGGCCGGCTGGCTGAGATCACTGCCGTCTGGGAGGAGATGAAGAACACTCTGAAGAACCGTGAGGAGTCCCTGGGTGAAGCCAGGAAACTGCAGCAGTTCCTTCGCGAGGTGGACGACTTCCAGTCCTGGTTGTCCCGGACTCAGACAGCCATTGCCTCAGAAGACATGCCTAACACGCTGGCCGAGGCTGAGAAGCTAATGGCCCAACACGAAGGCATCAAGAATGAGATCCAGAACTACGAAGAGGATTATCAGAAGATGCGGGACATGGGGGAGATGGTAACGCAGGGCCAGACAGACGCCCAGCACATGTTCCTGCGTCAGCGACTACAGGCTCTCGACACCGGCTGGAACGAACTGCACAAGATGTGGGAGAACCGGCAGAACCTGCTGTCCCAGTCTCATGCCTACCAGCTCTTCCTCCGGGACACCAAACAGGCCGAGGCCTTCCTCAACAACCAGGTAAACCCAGAACCCCTGACCTGGATCAGGATCTGTGACTTCGGTAAGGTCCTAACTGAATCAAGTCTCTTGCCCCTGCAGGAGTACGTCCTGGCGCATACTGAGATGCCAACCACTCTGGAGGCCGCTGAGGCTGCCATTAAGAAGCAGGAGGACTTCATGACCACCATGGATGCCAATGAGGACAAGATCAACAGTGTAGTGGAGGCGGGCCGTCGGCTAGCCAGCGACGGGAACATCAATGGAGACCGGATCCAGGAGCGAGTGGTGTCCATTGATGACAGGTAAACATTTGTTCCATGTAAAGTCCAGCAGGACTTGGTTTTCTGTCTGTTCTGATTTGACGGTTTCTCCATTCCAGGCACAAGAAGAACCGGGAGATGGCAGTGGAGCTGCTGATGAGACTGAAGGACAACAGAGACCTGCAGAAGTTCCTCCAGGACTGTCAAGAGGTCTGTCTCACCTTCACAGACTCACTTCTTTTAGAGTGGTGTGGTTTTTCCCCTGAGGGTTGATCTTGCTGTTGGTCTCTGCAGCTTTCTCTGTGGATCAGTGAGAAGATGCTGACTGCCCAGGACATGAGCTACGACGAGGCCCGGAACCTGCACAGCAAGTGGCTGAAGCACCAGGCCTTCATGGCCGAGCTGCAGTCCAACAAGGAGTGGCTGGACAAGATCCAGAAGGTACAGAGGGTCGGGTTCGGATCAGGGAGATCTTCCTGACTAATGCTCGTCTCATCAGAAGACTTTAAAAAGATTTGGAAAAGACTCCAAAAAAACTATCAGCTCACACTCGCCCACATCTACCGACAAGTGCCGAGTCTCAGCCTGAGATTTCACAAAGACTGTGAATCTTGTGTGGTCACTATTTACAAGACTACAATTAGATTCTTTTAGCATTTTTGCTAAGCAAACAAGGGGAGAGTTTCCCTCCAGGACCAGTAAGCAGTTCCAAATCGACTAGCTTTGCATCTCCACCTGGTGTTCCACCGACTCATCGGCACCTGAAAGATGAACGACTTTCTCTTCTTCTCTGTTAGGTCATTATACTGTAACACAGAAATGATCCACAGCAGACGTTTATTTCTAATAACATCCGCTCCTCCATTCATCACCGCTTCTTCTTCGTCTTTTTTTTCTCGCATCCACTTTTAGTTGTTCTGTCAGGATTCCTGTTTCTGCTCATCTGTTGGTTGTTGATCGTGTTACGTCATTACGACTAGACCCAGGACTAGGAAAAGACTGACATGAAACAGCACAGATTACCACCTTAAACCAACAGAAGCGCTGCAACTCCAGTAAGGCTCCTAAGATTTACTAAAGACTCTCAGTTTTTAGTCTGCGTTTGGTGTCATTCCAGCATTAGACAGGACTCACATCCAGACCCAACGATGTGGGATGCGTTTCCAATCCTGAGTCACAAGCTGGAAGTAAAAGTAGATAGAAACGACTGTAATGCCTTTGACTGAAACTGCAGTGCAGAACATATTTAATTTTCATATGTTTTGTAACTTTCATGTGTCATAACCCGGCTCACGGCTATAACAAAATTACGCCAAACAACAGATAAGGCCAATTCTGATAATTTATTAATGAAAGATGAACCAAAACTGAGGCAAAATCAGAAGTGTAAGTGCGTGCATGGTTATGTGAAAGAGTATAATGAGTGCAGTGTTGTATGGTGTAAAACTAAACTAATAACGACAAGGTGCAGCCGGCGCCGGTGCGGCCTGGAAGTGGAGAACGCACCGCCAGGCTGGCTGTAGTTATACTTGTGGATTCACATATTACCATAAACTAGCCTGAAATGAGCATAATAGAGCACATTAACCATGGGGCCGTTCTTCGGTGCTAAAAAAGTCTTAAACCTGCTTTTTGGTTGCATACTAAGCTGCTGGACTCAGTTCTGCTCAGAGAACCAGAATTGTGGAAAACTAAATGAAAATCTGGTCATGTGGCAGCAGAAACTGGAATAAATTGTTCTGGAAGAAATTGGTTCTGCTGGTTCTGGTTCTGTTATTTTCAGTTTCAGATCCAGCAGAACATCGCCCCGTCTTTCTCCACAGCAGGTTCTGATCCAAAGTTCTTGATGTGTTCTGGTTGATAGATTTGAAGCACGGGTCAGAACCAAGCAGACCCATACCGGATGTTCTGATGTGCGGTTCTGGTTAGCATTTATTCACCATGTTCTCCATCCTGATTTCAGGACGGGATGCTACTGGTGTCAGAGAAGCCGGAGACAGAGGCGGGGGTGAAGGAGAAACTTACGGACCTCCACGCCATGTGGGAGAAGCTGGAGTCCACCACGCAGACCAAAGCCCAGTGTCTGTTCGACGCCAACAAGGCGGAGCTTTTCACGCAGAGCTGCGCTGACCTGGACAAGTGGCTGGGCGGTCTGGAGGGTCAGATCCAGTCTGATGACTATGGCAAGGACCTGACGTCCGTCAACATCCTGCTCAAGAAGCAGCAGGTATGACCTGCCGAAACCAGGACGTGGTTTCCATGGCAGCAGCTGGGGTGTGTTTAGGCCCGCTAGCAGCAGCATTGAGTCTCGTTTTCCTTCCTGTCCAGATGCTGGAGAGCCAGGTGGAGGTGCGTCAGAGGGAGGTGGTGGAGCTGCAGAGCCAGGTGAAGGCCCTCGGTCAGGAGGTGAAGGACACAGACGAGGTGGATGGGCGGAGACAGCTGGTGGAGAGGAAGTTCCAGGAGCTTCTGGAGCCGCTGCGACGCCGCAGGAACTTCCTGGTGGCGTCCCGAGAAGTTCACCAGTTCAACCGCGACGTGGAGGATGAGATTGTACGTAGAACTGAGCCTGACAAGGTTTCTGATGGAGGAGCTAGTTTCTGATGAAGGTTCTGGGTTCTCTTTTGCAGCTCTGGGCTCAGGAGAGGATGCCCATGGCTACGTCCACTGATCATGGAAACAACCTGCAGACGGTGCAGCTGCTCATCAAGAAGAACCAGGTGATGTGTTTTTACTCCACATAGGTGGAGAACAGGTGATGGAGGTCAGCGGGTGGAGTTTAAAGGTAGGAGTGATCAGACGGTGGGGATTTCTCTGATGGAAGCTGACTTTGTGGACTTCAGACACTGCAGAAGGAGATCCAGGGCCATCAACCTCGCATCAACGACATCCTGGAGCGCAGCCAGAACCTCCTTCAGGACGAGTCCTCCAACGGCGACGTGATCCGGCAGCGCCTGGCGGAGCTGCAGCAGCTGTGGAGGCAGCTGATGGAGGAGATGGAGCGACGCCACAGACGGCTGGAAGAGTCCCACAAGGCCCAGCAGTACTACTTCGACGCCGCCGAGGCTGAGGCCTGGATGAGCGAACAGGAGCTCTACATGATGTCAGAGGAGAAGGCCAAGGTGGGGGCACCCTGTAACACCACCTGTCTGACCACGATCCGGTCATAGCTCCGCCCTCGAGGTCTGGGAGGCGGAGCTCCAACTGGTCCTGCATCAGATTCACGCTAAACAGCATTTTTTGTGATCAGGATGAGCAGAGCGCCGTCACCATGCTGAAGAAGCACCAGATCATGGAGCAGGCGGTGGAGGACTACGCTGAGACCGTCCACCAGCTGTCCAAGACCAGCCGAGGACTGGTGGCGGATGGACACCCCGAAAGGTGAGGCTGCTGCCATGTCACCTGGAAACGTGTTGATGTCTGAACAGTAGTCGATAATTTTGTGTGTGTGTGTGTGTGCCAGCGAGCGAATCAGCATGCGGCAGTCTCAGGTGGACAAACTGTACGCTGGCCTCAAGGACCTATCAGAAGAGAGGCGGGGCAAACTGGATGAGAGGCTCCGCCTCTTCCAGCTCAACCGGGAGGTGGACGACTTGGAGCAGTGGATCGCCGAGCGGGAAGTGGTGGCCGGGTCACACGAGCTGGGTCAGGACTACGAACACGTCACGGTATGTCACTGATGATGTCACAGGATGTCATGTGACCTGCATAACAGTATAACACTGAGATGCAGAACCAGATCTAAACCCTGATCCAGATACACATCCAGACCAGAAACCGGAACCAGAAACAAAACTAGATACAGAACCAGATGCAGAGCCAAAAACCAGAACCAGACCCTGATCCAGATCCTGATTTAGATACAAAACCACATATAGATACAGAACCAGATCCAGACCCTGATATAGATACTGAGCTAGATACAGAACCAGATCCAGAACTAGACCAAGAACCATATCTGAATCTATACAGACCCTGATCCAGAAGCAGATACAGACCTTGATCCAGAATCCTATGGATACAGATCTTAATGCAAATCCAGAACCTGATCCAGAACTGCTGTGTTCTGACCTGTTTCCAGATGCTGCAGGAGCGGTTCCGGGAGTTTGCGCGGGACACCGGGAACATCGGACAGGAACGTGTGGATGCGGTGAACCGGCTGGCGGACGAGCTGATCAACGCCGGGCACAGCGACGCGGCCACGGTGGCGGAGTGGAAGGACGGGCTGAACGAGGCCTGGGCAGACCTGCTGGAGCTCATCGACACCAGGACGCAGATCCTCGCCGCTTCCTTCGAGCTCCACAAATTCTACCACGACGCCAAAGAGATTCTGGTCCGCATTGCCGATAAACAGAAGATGCTGCCGGAGGACGTGGGCCGCGACCAGAACACGGTGGAGACGCTGCAGAGGATGCACACCACCTTCGAACACGACATCCAGGCGCTAGGAACGCAGGTGAGTTGGACTGGGCCGGGTCGGGTGGTCGGCAGAACTCTATAAAAATCTCTGAAAAAACGTGCGATCGACCTGCAGGTGAGGCAGCTGCAGGAGGACGCTGTGCGCCTGCAGTCGGCGTATGCCGGAGACAAGGCGGACGACATCCAGCGCCGGGAGAGCGAAGTTCTGGAGGCTTGGAGGAGCCTCCTGGAGTCCTGTGACGGACGGCGGCTCCGCCTCCTCGACACCGGGGACAAGTTCCGCTTCTTCAGCATGGTTCGGGATCTGATGCTGTGGATGGAGGACGTGATTCGGCTCATTGAGGCCCAGGAGAAACCCAGGTAGGTCTGGATGCCACAGTCCACCATATTTCAGCGGCGTGGAGACGAGCTGATGACGCTGTCTGTGATTTCAGAGATGTTTCCTCCGTGGAGCTGCTGATGAACAACCACCAGGGCATCAAGGCAGAGATCGATGCCCGAAACGACAGCTTCACCTCCTGCATCGAGCTCGGGAAGGCTCTGCTGGCCCGGAAACACTACGCTGCTGAGGAGGTGGGGGTGGGGGACAAGGTGGCAACATGGGGGACAAAGGGAGTGGGGGTATGTTAGAACAGATGAAGGCAAGTGTGGGCAAGAGGAAGTGGTGGAGGACAGAGGGACATGCTGAGACCAGAGGGACAGGTGGAGGACAGAGTGAGAACGGAGGGACAGGGTGAGACCAGAGGGACAGGTGAAGAACAGAGGGACGGGTGGACTACAGAGGGACGGGTGGAGGACAGAGGGACAGGTGGACTACAGAGGGACGGGTGGAGGACAGAGGGACAGGTGGAGGACAGAGGGACAGGAGGACAGAGGGATGGGTGTTTGGTGTTAATAAAGTTTTCTGTGCTCCAGATCAAAGAGAAGCTGCTGCAGCTGACAGAAAAGAGGAAGGAGATGATTGACAAGTGGGAGGACCGATGGGAGTGGCTCCGCCTCAGTAAGACTCACTTCCTGTTTCCTGTCTTTCTGTCTGAGTCTCTGCTGAGGACGTCTAACCTTGCTGCCTCCTCTTCCTCAGTCCTGGAGGTGCACCAGTTCTCGCGGGACGCCGGCGTGGCGGAGGCCTGGCTGCTGGGACAGGAGCCCTACCTGTCCAGCCGGGAGATGGGACAGAGCGTGGACGAGGTGGAGAAGCTCATCAAACGCCACGAGGCCTTCGAGAAGTCGGCCGCCACCTGGGAGGAGCGCTTCTCCGCCCTGGAGAGGCTGACCACGGTGGGGGAGAGAGGAAGATGAGGATGGTGATGGTGAGGATGAGGATGATGATGATGGTGGTGGTACTGTCTTCCAGCTGGAGCTGCTGGAGGTGAGGAGGCAGCAGGAGGAGGAGGAGGAGAGGAGGAGGCCTCCATCATCGGAAGCCGCCGTTGTCCAGCAGGAGGAAGTTCAGCAGCAGAGGTGACCAACCGGAAGCTTCAGCCAGCCGACCAATCAGAGAGCAGAGATTAACTCAATGTTTGTGTTTGTGTCTGCAGCGCCGCCACACAGAACGGACTCCCCTCAGACAAGGATTCTCCTCCAGTCAGTGCTCTTCATCCTCATCCTCATCCTCATTTTATTATATTATATTATATTATATTATATTTTATTTTATTTTCTTTTATTATATTATATTATATTATATTATATTATATTATATTATATTATATTATATTTTATTTTATTTTATTTTATTTTATTTTATTTTATTATATTATATTATATTATATTATATTATCTTTTCTTTTCTTTTCTTTTCTTTTCTTTTCTTTTCTTATATTATATTATATTATATTATATTATATTATATTATATTTTATTTTATTTTATTTTATTTTATTTTATTATATTATTTTCTGACTTCTTTCTTGGTTGTTTTTTTGTGCTAAAAGTTTGTTGTTGTTATCTATTTATTTTACTTTTCTTAAGGTTTATTAAGGTTTTTATGAAGCTTTTCTGACACAAAGGAATGTTTTTAAAAAACGTGCAGCTGTTTCAGCCTGAACTTCCAGAGACAGAACAGATTCTTAAACATCTGCTCAGGTTTTTTATCTACTTTTAAATAATACAGTTTCAAAATCATTCAAATTTTTAATCATTCAGGATTTTACGACGGATCACATCCGGTTGGTGCGTGATGATCCTTCTCTCCAAAACACGTAGGAAAGTTTGAACTAAAAGCCTCGGAGCGATAAGACGCCCGACCCGACTGTGTTCCTGCATCCGGTTCCAGCGGTACCAGATATGTGCTGATCGTGGTTATGGATTTGGCTCAAGAAGCCAGAGTTTGAATGCTGTCTCTGTCGTCATGGCAACGCCGGCATCCAGACAGCGTTGTGTGTGTCTCGCTGGAATCGCGCACACACAACACACAGGAGCGATCCAGAGGATCAGGATTATTCTAGACTGCTCTACTAAACTAGACGACGACTCAGCAGCAGATTTTAAATATTTTTATTTTCTACTCATTCAAATGAATCCAGTCATCATAACGACTGACCTTTGACCTCCTTCAGTCTTTCTGTCTTTTACAATAAGAGGATAAAGCTGGACCGTTAACTCGTCTCCAGGTTCAGGCTATAGTCGGAAGCTGGAATTATTCCTGCTGAAGCTTCAACCAGCAGTTTCCTGCTCTTCCACCAACTTTCAGCATTTTAAAAGTTTCGTTAACATTTAGCCGAGTCGGGTTTTATCATTAAAGCTGTAAATAAATTCAATGTTTTTATTATTAAAATTTATGTATTGAAAGTTGAGGAGGAATGCTTGTCTTTGGACTCGTCCTGGTCCTGATGAGATGTCCGTTTCCATGGAAACAAGGAGGCGAGCCCTTATGTAGCTTTACAGTCTCGTTCTGGAAGCGGTTCTGTTGGATCCGTCTGACTCTGATCTGGGATCTATGCAGGATACGGGAGAAGGTGGCAACCTAGTGAACGGCATTGCCGAGCGCAGCTCCAAGGACCCAAGCCCCGCCCCCTCGCCAACCCCTGGCAGCCAGTCGTCCACGCTGCCCGGCAAGAACCAGGACCCAATCTCGCAGCTGGACGGGTTCCTGCACCGCAAACATGAGTGGGAGGGCCACAACAAGAAGGCCTCCAACAGGTAACCCCGCCCCCGGCGCATGCCACCTCACCTCTGTCACTGCATCACATGACCCCCGCTGCTCTGTGATTGGCAGGTCGTGGCACAACGTGTACTGTGTCATCAACAACCAGGAAATGGGCTTCTACAAGGACAGCAAGGCGGCGGGTCAGGGGGTCCCATACCACAACGAGCCCCCCGTCAGCCTGAAGGACGCCACCTGCGACATCGCCTCCGACTACAAGAAGAAGAAGCACGTCTTCAAACTCAGGTAGAGGCCGGCTGGTTGTCATGGCAACGGTGGGGCGGTAATCCACCTGCAGCTCCTGTCAGTAAATGCATCATAACACGTACAACACATCAGGAGCAGAACCAGAGCGGCCCACTCTGTTGGCACGCAGTCCGCTGGTCCTGGGTCAGGTTGTAGAAAGGGGACCAAAACCTGAGACCCAGATGGCTTCCTGTTCACCGTCTTCTTCTTCTTCTTCTATTTCAGAGCTGCAGATGGAAACGAGTTCCTGTTCCAAGCCAAAGATGAAGTGAGTACAGTTCACATCAGCCCGGTTCCGGTCCAGCCGCTGAGCCAGAACCGGTCCGGGAATTTCAGGGCTGGAAATACATTTATGATTAAATCGACAAATCGACGAGTTGGTGAAACATTTAATCTGATAAAAACCTGCAACAGAAGAATTTTCTGCCATTTTTAATCACGTTTCCTACAAAACTAGTTTTTAAAAACCTTCCAAAGATCACGAGTTTCAGCTAAAAACGAGGATTCGTCAGTTAAAGGAGTAAAAACTGAAGCTGCCGTCAGGTGTGTTTACCTGCTGGGTCTGTAGTGGAGGCGGGAGATGATGGTTCCAGGGAAAAATAAAGTAAAAACTCCTGAAAGCACTAGAATCTCCTGGAAACTCATTTCTTACCTTCACGCTTTCCGTAGTAATTCTGGGGCAGGACGTCGGGAACAAGTTTTCACCGAGCGCACGCTTGTTTTCGCGTGGACACGCACGCCAGGGACCTGGATCCAGACCCGTTCCCCTGGGGACCCAGACCTGGACCAGTGGTTTGTCTGGATTCAGAACCACGGAGGATAGACTCCTGTGTTAATGTATTTTCCAGGAAAGCCTCGTTACATGTTTGTTTCTGCGTTAACGTAATTAAACTGTGAGACGGCGGATTGGCCAGCTTCACCTCCAGCTCCGACCGGGTCACCTGACTGCGGTAGGACGGGGGAGGAGCCTACGGCAGCACCTGCTGCTCATTGGTCAGAGTTGGATTAAGTCATGTTTCCCAGAGAAAGCTAAAACCTAGAAACCGGAGTCCAGTTCTCTGGTTCTGACCCATGTTGTTTCCTACAGGAAGAGATGAGCACCTGGATCCAGGCCATCCTGAACGCCGCCGATCGCTCCGACATCCAGGGCTCCAACCCCGGCACGCCGGCCTCCGTGCGCGCTCAGACGCTGCCGGCCTCCGTCTCGCTCACCACCGAGTCCAGTCCGGGGAAGAGAGAGAAGGACAAGGAGAAGGAGAAGCGCTTCAGCCTGTTCAGCAAGAAAAAGCAGTAGACGAAGTGGGCGGAGCTTTGGTGAAACCGGAAGCGGCGCTCTGACGCAGGAAACCTCTGATCCGCTGAACTGGAATCTGCTTCGGAGCGTCTCTTCCTGTCGCGACTTCACGATCCATCTCACACCTTCGTGAGGCCGGGCTTCATTTCCTCAGCCTGCTGCTCTCTGGAACGGAACCGGCCCAGTTTGGGTCCAGATCCAAACCCACCTTCTGAATTTGGTGTTTGTGGGATCTTAACCTCAAAATCTCTAATTGGATGATGATTTAGTCACATTGTCCCTCCTGATCCAATCATCTGCTTCTAAATCATTTAAAATGGGTTAACAGTTATGTTGCATTTGAGGTCAGCTGGGAACTCTGAGTTCCCGAGACACTAAATTTAACTTCCTGTTGGTTTGTTGTTTTTTGTTGTTTTTTTTTAGCAAACTGTAATTAAACAAACTTCTGATTGGAAGTCACAGTAGTGATGTCATCGGAGAACAGCCCATACGAGACGGCTGAGGAGGTGGAGCCAGTTTCAGCTGGTTGTTGATAAACTGTTTTTGTTTATGTGGTCGGCAGGACGTCGCTGAGGTCACTCTGTGATGTCATCAAGCTGTGCCGCTCTGTCGGTCACTGATTGGTCTGTTTGCTCGCTGATGGTGATGACATCAGCGGGAACCACTTTATTTTTGTTTATTTTGATCTTTTCCGGGTTGTTTTTTATTTTTGTTTATCGGTTCTGGGAGGCGTCTGAAGAACCCGCCACGGTTCTGCCGCAGAGAAATTGGACCAACAGTGCTTTTCACGTTTTCATTTCCGGCCGTTTGCTGTCCGTCACCTCGTGGAGGTCTTCGTGTAAAAATCGTCCACCTGCATGCTACATCACACTCACCTGAACCTCTGGGTTCTCTTTGGTTCCGTCGGCCGGGTGGAGGTGACGGGGCGCGAACACATGACCAGATGAAGGCTGCCTGCTCGCTGATTTTCTGCTCTTTGATACTCGTGTTGCTCCGCGTCGCTGTATATCTATCGTACCGACATGTATGGAAGTTACCGCCATCTTTACTGCACAATCAGAACTGTGTCTGAAGGAATGAAGGAGGAGGAAGAGGAGGAGGAGGAGGGCTGTTCACAGCTGAATATTTAAACTGAAGTTAGAGCATAAAGCTTTCCTCATGTATGAACCTGCACCTGTAGACTTAACGCTGTCAGAAATGTGTCATTAAAGCTTTTAAACTTTACAACTTCCTGTTCTTATCGTCCTTCTTTCAGACGATGATGAGCCTTCATCAACAAATGTTTCATTTCATTTTTAATTTTCTTTAAATTAGAAAGTTTATAAATTATTTTATTATTTTTTATTTTCTCATTTAATTAGTTTTTACTTTATACATTTATTTATTCTACATGTTTATTTCCTGTTTTAACCTCTGAAATAAATCCATCTGCTCTGGCTGAATAACTGCAGCTCCCAGCATGCACCTCGGTGACAAGCCGATTCCTGAGCTCAAAGCCGCACCTGAGCTCGAAATGATCAGAGGTACATGCAGGCAGACAGGAAGTCCGGCGCTTGCCCTTCAGTATAAAATTCTAAGGATGTTTTCAGTACGGTTGTTCCCAGGATTCCAAATTGAGGAATTTTCAGGACCATTTCACTTGGAAGGATTGACAGTCCAGGTGTCCACAGGAAACAAGAATTTTATCTCATTTTAATTTTTTATTTCTTTTTTTTCTGTGTCAGCCATTCAACCCCTAACGCCAGAAATGGTGTGTGAAATTAAATAAAGACAGAAGTCTATGATCAGGTCATATTTTATCCCCAGTAGCAGAAAACAAACAGACGTTTCAACAAGAGATGAAAATATGAGCTGATAGTCAATCTGATGGAAAAAGTTGGACCAGGGGCAACAAAAGGCTGGAAAAGTACCTGGTACAAACCAGAAACACCTGGAGGAGCATTGGACAACTAACCAGGTTACCT
>JBAFSZ010000005.1:35660604-35672627 GCA_036919955.1 Melanotaenia pygmaea
CTGTGTGCTGGGGACAAGGCTGGATGCTGGTGATCTTCTGCATTAAAAGCAGACATGATTCTCTACTGGAAACCACTCCACATTGCTATTATGTGAAAGAAGGACTAAAGAGGACCCAACGAAGACAGGAAGTGTGATGGTCAAGGACAAAGAGACAAGGAGCTGGATTTAAATGGAAGATTGAGGAAAAGGTGAAGAAACAAACTTAAATCCAAATAAAAATCCTATAAAAATTAAGCTTTTATTAAAACATTGAAAAAAAACTTTCCGACAGAAACCACGTAGAACTCCTAAATTAGGCTAAAATCAAACCAAAAACGTCTCCATTTCTCGTAAATGTCACTCCCTATGCGTGTTAGCGTGTTAGCATGGTGGCTAGCAGGTGCTGTTGACCCTTCCCACCGGCAGCCTGCTCCTTTTTTCATCTCATCCATCCATCTGTGTGATGTTAAACCAGCTGAATGAGAACAGAAATTTAATGCATTCAGATGTTTTAAAGGGAAACTGTTGTTAGTTCGACAGCGTAGGTTAGTTTAGGCTAAATAACTAGTCTGGCTAGTGCCTATGTCTATTTTTGTTCAGTATTTTAATAAAAGTAGTCAAAACAATTTAAGGAATCGTGTATTATTAGATGAATCTGGATTATTTTTTTTATCAAAAATACATTTTTATCCAGTGGAAAAATATTGGCTGGTCCCTTCACGAGTCTACGTGAGTTTAGTGAAAAATATGAAGGATATGAAGGCAGAGGACGAGCTTTGTCCGTTTATGTACGCGCATTAAATGTTGAGCATGAATGGACCTTAAGGGATCTGAACCCAAAGAACCGGATCTTTGGGGAAAACAAAACAAACATCGCCATCACATAGAAGAGGATTTTATTTCCAAAGTCCCAACCGGAAGTAGTTTCGCGTGGTTTCCGCCTTGACTCCTGTCACTGATCTCCGGGATTCCCGTTAATATTCCCACTTTGCTCCATCATTTGTCGGATTCTGCGGTCGTTGTAGAGCCTGGAACCGCAGCGGGTGTCAGCCCGCCGGCCTGCCGCAGCGCGAGCCTCCGGTTCTGGTTTATGGCTTCGGAACGCGGACGCGACCCGACGGGGATGAAAGCGGCGCCGTAATCTCCGGATTTCAGCTGCAAACAGCGAACAGACGGCGGAGGGATTTTCTGTGATTTCAGCCACCAGAACCACATAGTTTCCCCCCCGAAATGTCGTTTTTTTATCGGAACCTTCGTTAAACACACGTGTTTCTGCGCGACGCAGTGCGGACGGATCCAGCCGTGACCTTCTGCGGTGAGGATGCTCCGGTCCGGATCGCTGCTCCGGACGACACGTCATTAAAAAGAGCCGCTTCGGTTCCGAATAAACCCACAAACGCAACGTTTATCCCAGATCTTCATCACACATGTAGAGATAAATCTAAACTATTTTTTCTAATTAATTTTTAAGAGTTAAAACTGGATTTTATAGCTGAAAAAGAATAAAAATACAAATATGAAAAAATCTTTTTTTTTTTTTAAGATTTAATTGGTTTTAATGTTAAGAAGTCTTTGTAGAAACTATTTTTTAAAATTTTCTTTGCCTGTAATTTAAATACTGTGATGAGAATTTGTTGAAAGCTTTCTGTGAATTAAAGGGACAGTCTGCAGATTTCCAGCATGTCCATGGACTTCCAGCTTCTCCTGAGCTTTCCCATTAGACCAACTTCAGGAAGCTGCCCTGTGGAATTATGGGAGGTGTAGTCCGATGTTTCCAGGCTACAGAGCCTACAGCGACAGACTGAACCAACTCAGGACTCCTCGACAGCAGGATTTGTGTGGACATGTCGGATAAAACGGCGCCACGCTGCCAGCTGAGGCTGGAGTGGATCCACGGATACCGAGGACACCAGTGCCGGAACAACCTGTACTATACAGCCGGGAAGGAAGTGGTGTACTTTGTGGCTGGAGTGGGCGTGGTCTACAACACCAGAGAACACACCCAGAAGTTCTTCCTGGGACACAATGATGACATCATCAGGTAAGGAGGCGTGGTCTGCAGTTTAGGAGTAGAAGAAGAAGTAATTTGTTAACTGTGTTAACTACTATTTACCTGCTATCCTCACTAAACCAACTCCAGCTCAGCTGCTTTGTGGCGCCACCGTGCATCAGAAACGTNNNTTGGCTTTATTCCAGCCATAGAGGAGCATTATTTTTCTTCTTTTCACACACACATACAACTTTCTGCTCACTGGTTGGTCTTTGGCTGCTCCTGATTGGACGTTACCGTCAATCTAAGCTCTCTGATTGGTGGAAAGTCTGACAGGAAGTGGAGGTCTAAATTCCCTTTCAGTTGTTCGTCATCTCAGAACTCTGTTAGATCTGAATTGCAGACATGAAACACGCGAGTTCCTCTTCTTCAGATCAAATTATCTTTCTGACATCCATCAGCTCAAACCTCCATAAGTCACCTTTGAAGCCAGCTTTTCTTGGGCCTGATGGATGTTTTTTAGTCTGTTAGGGAGACGGGCATCGTGACCAAACGTGAACATGTGACGGCTGTAAAAACACCTGCCGTGGAAACCGAGATCTTTGTTGGTCTGATGAGAAATGGGGAGAAAACGACTAACATTCAGACCTGATGGCGAACGCTGACTGTGACAGCTGCTCGCTGGGCTCAGCATCCTGTGACCTCATCACTCGCTATGACCTCAGACAGATGCTGACACTGTGATCAGCTCTGATTGGCTGTTCAGCACACACTGTCTTGGTGGCGGCAGCCCTGCAGGCTACGGACCATCTGTGTGTCGTCCTCTCTGTTGCCTTATCTAAACCACCTTGTGGGGACCGGACGTTTTATGAGGACCAAACCCTGCTTGTTTCTGAGGTCCTGGTTCAGTACAGGATCAAGGTTGGGATTAAGGTTAGGTTAATCTTAGGTGTAAAAATGTGACTCAAGGGGTGTCCAGACATACTCATTGTTGCCTCTGGTGGAGACGAGGTGAACTGTTAACAGCTGTGTTTTTCTGTCTTCTAGTCTCGCTATCCATCCAGATAAGATCCAGGTTGCCACGGGTCAGGTGGGTAAGGACCCGTATATCTGTATCTGGGACACCTATGCCATGCAGACCGTCTCCATCCTGAGGGACGTCCACACCCATGGAGTCGCCTGTCTCGCCTTTGACTCAGATGGACAGGTGAGCCTACAACCCCTTCGAGATGCCGGACGGGCATCATGGGTAGCGAAGTGTGTTTGAACTGGAGGGGAATGCCATAACTTGCGTGCAGGTTAAACTACCATCAATCATCAACCACGCGCTCAAGCATCGGCTGGCTTCGCGCGAGACCGCAGCTCTTTGCCTGACACTTGTTACGCGGCTCAGGAACTCGCCTGCAGCCGAGGTCGTTTCACACGCTCTCGAGTTTCTATCAGGCCCCGCCCTCATAGGTAGCCCCGCCCTCACAGGTGCCTCATAGACGCTCATCCTGACTCGTGTGGGGGGTTAGTGTGAGCAGTGCTGACCCTCCTTGGTCCAGCTGATGCTGTCACATGGTCCATGTAGCATGTAACCCTCCAAACAGTTCAGGAAGTACGCGCTGGTCACCGTGTGTGCTTCACTTACACGTAGTTCATCTGAGCATTTTCTTACCAAGAAGGATGGAGACGCTCTGCACAGAAGATGAAGCCAAACTCATTAATTCATTCATTCATTTATTTATTTATTTATTTATTTATTTATTTTTGACGCGGGGAAGCTGGAGTCTATCCCAGCAATTAGCAGGCGAGAGGCAGGTTTACCTGGACAGGTGGCCGGTTCATTGCAGGGCCAACGTTGTATTAATATCTGGTGGTCAACGGATGAGTCAGTTTTCATGAAGATCCAGACTCTGTGATCAGGGTTGGACTACAGCCCCAGTGTAAAGGACAGACGTTCGGCACCTGCTGTGGACTACTGATGAAGCGATCCTCAGTCCGCTTCCATCTGCCCTCGGTCTCCCTGACCTCCGACTAAGTTCAGGTGGGTCTCGTACCAGCACTACGCCTGCAGTGAGGTGGGGACGTGGGATTCAGTCAAGCTGCTGCTTGTGTGTGAGATCAGGTGGTAAATTAGCTGGTCTCAGTGAGTTTAGGTAAAATAAGCTGGAGGAAAAGACATCTGCTTGTAGATGTTTCTGTGGATTCGGCCTCCACCTGGTATGAAGAACCTGTAACACCGGATCATGTTATGATTCAGTGAGTCGTTATTTCTTACCGTGTAAACCTGCAGCCCTTTTCATCGTCTGTCTTGTAAAATCTCATTTAAAATTCTTCTGTTGGGAGAGTTCTTCGGCTCCAGCCCTGAGGAGATGTCCTACAGATTTTAGCCGTTTCCTTGCTTCCCCTCACCCGGTCCAGGTTAAAGGAAGTCGTACAGAAGCTACGAGCAAACGGCTGAACCGAACGAACCAGGTGCGTTAGCGCAGGAAAACAACTAAAACCTGCAGCATAGTGGTCCTGCAGGACCAGGGCTGAAGAACTCTGGTTTAAACAAAGTACTGGGATCGAGTTTCGTCAGTAGTGGAAAAAAACAAGCTAATAAACAGTCTTATTCAACGTGTTTTATTCCATTTGTTTTTCTCCCCTAAACAGGCAGTCCTTACAGAAACCTATGTAACTTCCTACACGGAGAGATAAAAGGCAGAAAAAGAGGCTGGAAATGTACAAAAACCTTCAGGAAGTCTGAACACCTGACTGCGAGCTCATTATGTGACAATGACGTCCTGCCCCAAGTGGAGGAGTTCCTGTATGTCGGGGTATTCCCCACTTTTGTTGCTGTTTAGCATTCACTTCTTCAGTTAAAATTACACTATGTCCACATGGCACTGAAGCTGGTTCAGGTGTTAAAGTTAGGAGAAAGACTTCAACATCCCCACAACACCGCTGTAGTACATACTACAGGCTGTGGGGGTGCTAGAGAGCAACACTCCAAAGCTGGAACAGACCTACGCATGCACAGGTAAACACTCACTGCAGGAATTTCACACTGAAAGCAGAGAAGAAAAGAAGCTGAGGATTCACTGCGAGGAAAAAAAAAAAACTTTTCTTTGGACTAATGAAGAAGTCGAGCTTCTTCTTCAAAAACTCTGGACTAAAAGCATAAAAACTGGAGGAAGGTGGATGGGGAACCACCGGATGTTCATCACATTGATGTCATATCCTCGAGTTGTACAGCTTCGCTGTCCACACAGTACGGCAGGCGGTAGAGGACTCAAATCGATCCACCTTGGTTCCTGCTTCAGACCTGGTCGGTGTCATGGAAGCTCATCCTGCTTCGTGGGGTTTCTGGATCCGCTGTCGTGGGGACGGCCCTTAGTCCTCAGTGCTGACAGAAGTTGTTTTTCTTTTGATCTCTTCTTCCGGCCCCCGACGAAGGCAGGAGCTGTTCTTCTCTCTCTCTCTCCTCCCCAGGCTACCTTGCTACTTGTCCTGTCATCTCTGAGACTCTCTCTGCATTTCTGTTCTGAATCCAGAATCTACAACCATGGATTTAATGAGCTGGTCTCTAAATGCAATCGACCAAATTTATTCGAACCGGAAAACAGGCGTAGGGGAGCTTGGCGGAACGTTTTTAGCTGGATATGTGATGGATTCCTGGGGAGTGTGGAAAGTCATGTGCCTGTCGATTCTGTCTGTCGAGGACACTGAAGACGTCTATACATTCGGATTCATGATGACTGGGTTTCTGCTGTTTGGAGCGGGCAGTTTCCTGGTGTATTGTAAAATTCGGACACTATCGGCGGCCACTGGCAAGCTGCCAGATTTCTGTGCTGGTGTGTGTTGAGCTATGAACAATCAGACTTTGGCGTTTCAGGAACTTAATTGTAAACTGGAGGCTATTCAAGCTCAGAACAGCAAGCTGGTTGCGATTCTAGATTGTACGCGGGGTGGACACCAACTTGGAGACGTGCTCGGCTGGATGGAAATTGACCCATAAATTTGGATGATTTAGAGTCGCCAGTGGGACCACTGAGAGACTCGAGGCAGACGAAACAGCTGTGGCCTGAAACCATAACAAAGGTTGTTATCTGATGCGGCTCCCTGTACTGGCCTTGGATGGCTGGTTACAAAGTTCTCCTGGAAGGCTATGTCGATGGATGCTCAGTCTTCCCTAACCCCCCCCACCCCCCGCCATGTGTTTCTTATGTTGTGAATGTCTGAATTTGTGCTTTTATGTACTGAGGAGCTCGGGATGAAAGCCTTCAGCTTGAAATGTGTTGCAGAAAGGCTGTAACTGAGCTGTTGCCCTTAAATACCTTCAAAACCAAGCTGAAAGCATCAGAGACGCCTCAGTAACATGCAGTTGTTTTTCATGATCAGTTTGATATCAGTGTTGTTTGCTTGAATGTAGTAACTGACGCTTGACCAAGACTCCCTTGGAAAGAGGTTTTTAATTTCAATGAGACTTCCTAGTTAAATAAAATAAAAAACCCAACCCAGAGAGGACATTGCATCCTTTTCCGGCTGAGGACCATGGTCTTGGATTTGGAAGTGCTGATTCTCATCCCAGCCGCTTCACACTCGGCTGCAATAAGTTGACACATAAATCTCAGACAAATAAACTGTTCAGGCCCATTTCTGCTCCCTTACGTTTGTAAACAGTGACGTCCATTTCAAATGTTGTCGTCCTCGCGCTTCCATGCGTTGCCATGTTGGTAAGTCAGTTCCTCCACTAAGGGGCAGTGCTGAGTTTAGAGTTCACACCCTCATTTAGCGGCAGTAACGCGTTGCTATGATGTTGTTTCCCACCACCCAACACACCCTAAACACTCATAGTTTTTATTCAAAAGCTCGACCAACTTCTACAGTTCTCGTCCTCACTATTCGTTTTTCTTCCTTTCCTGATTCTCTTCTTCTCTGGTTTGTTTCTTTCTCTGGTAGCATGTCAGCTATTTTGCTCAGCGCTGCCCCCGTGGTTTCCGGTGGTCTCGGTTCTACTGTGTCAAGCGACAGATAGCTAAGCTCCCTGAAAACGGACCGAATTACACGCGAACCTGTCCGTCTGTCTGCGTGTCCGTCTTCTGTTCCAACATAAATGGCCCTTTAGCCATTTGCTAGTGGCTCTCATGTCCATGAAGTAAATGCCTTCTACTTCTGGTGTGTTTAAGACCTCACCTTGAGCCACAGGAATCTAGAATAAAAATCTAGATCTGGAAAACAACTGACAAGCTAAACAAGGATGAAGAGGTCCTAGGAGGCCGCCCAGAGAAACTTCCATAAATATGAAAAGTTTTTTTTTTTATCTTGGTCAGCTGTTTTAGGGCAGGTAGAACCCTCCAGTCCTCCAGTTTCTGTAATGGGGAAGTGGAGTTTCCCAGTTGTATATATGTCAGTGTAGACAAAGTAAAGCACATCACTGACATCTTTGTTTTATATTCCTGTTTTCGTAGCGACTGGCTTCGGTTGGTCTGGATGCCAAGAACACAGTGTGTATTTGGGACTGGAGGAGAGGTCGAGTCCTCGCCACGGCGACCGGACACTCGGACAGAGTACGGCTCTTCGTTCATTGAGGTTTATCTACCGGAACCTGCAGCATCCCCTAACTCGCTTTTTACTATTCATGCAGATCTTTGATGTTTGTTGGGATCCGTTCCAGTCCAGCCGGCTGGTCAGCTGTGGAGTCAAACACATCAAGGTGAGACCACACCCACTGAGTCACATGATGGATGAGGTAGCTGAGCTTTAATAACCTGGGCTTAAAGTTCAGATGTAAAACTTTTATTTCAGTTTTCAGTCGTCACAATAAATCAATTCAACTCAGCAGGTTTTCTTTCCGGTTTTCATTATTGCTGCTGTTCCTCTTCTGCAGTTCTGGACTCTGTGTGGGAACGCTTTGACTCCAAAGCGAGGAATCTTTGGGAAGACGGGCGACCTGCAGACCATCCTGTGTGTGTCTGCAGCCAAAGATGAGCTGACGTACTCTGGAGCCCTGAACGGAGATGTTTATGTTTGGAAAGGAATCACTCTAATCAGAACCATTCAGGCCGCACACGGGGTACCAACATATATGTACGCAGTATGTCTCTGCAGACATCTGCAGACCTGACTGGAAACATTTTTGTGCAGGCGGGAATCTTCAGCATGCACGCCTGTGAGGAAGGATTTGCCACCGGAGGACGAGACGGCTGTATCAGACTGTGGGACGTAGACTTCAAACCCATCACCAAGATCGACCTGAGAGAAGCCGAGCAGGGCTACAAAGGTCTGAATCCAGTTGTTTGTGTTTACCTGCTGACCCACGTGTCCAGCAGGTCTGATTTTAGCTGTTCATCAGGTCTGGTACTGGTTCCGCCTGTAGAGCAGATCTGGTTTCAGCTGCAGAGTAGGTCTGGCTCCATCTGGTTGGTGTCCTGGTTTCAGTGTGTGTCTCTTTCAGGTCTCTCGATCCGCAGCGTTTGCTGGAAAGCTGACCGGATTCTGGCCGGGACTCAGGACAGTGAGATTTTTGAGGTGATGGTCCGAGACCGGGATAAACCGGTTTTGCTGATGCAAGGTCACAGTGAAGGGGAGCTGTGGGCGCTGGACCTGCACCCCAAACAGCCAGTCGCCGTCACCGGGAGCGACGACCGCTCAGTCAGGTCAGTCCAAGCATACTGACACTGATCACCTGTCAATTATCTATTACCTGTTTCTCACCTGTGTCTTACCCATGTCTCACTTGTCTGTCACCTGTGTCTTACCTGTCCCAGGCTGTGGAGCCTTCCTGACCACACCCTGCTGGCTCGCTGTAACATGGAGGAGTCTATCCGAAGCGTTTCCTTCAACAACGATGGATCTCAGCTCGCTCTGGGAATGAAAGACGGTTCCTTCACCGTGCTTCGAGTCAGGTGACCTCATCCCTCCTTCCCTAGTTTTGGGAAATAACACTTTCTTCCTTCTACACAGGAAAACATCAAAGATCACCTGAGACACACTCGACGAAGCCCGAAACCTGTCTGAAAACATCCAGTCTGCTGTTTGTGTTTCTGAACAAAGATGTTAAAAACTTGTTCATGTCTTCAGGGACATGACTGAGGTTGTGCACATCAAGGACAGAAAGGAAGTAATCCACGAGCTGAAGTTTTCTCCAGACGGCTCCTACCTGGCGGTGGGATCAAACGACGGGCTGGTGGACGTCTATGCAGTGGCTCAGCGCTACAAGAAGGTGGGGGAGTGCTGCAGGTCTACCTCCTTCATCACCCACCTGGACTGGTCTGTGGACAGCCGTTTCCTGCAGACCAATGACGGCGCCGGAGAGCGGCTCTTTTACAGGATGCCAGGTATGAGCTAAGGTCTGGGATCTGTACAGGTTTGGGACTAGACTAGTCTCTTGCCATAAGCAGGTACAATACAGTACGGCTTGGTATGGACTCACATGTTCTGACGTAGGACTCGCTTTCCTGACATGGGACTTACCTGTCTGGATCTAGGATCCTTGGGCCTGGATCAAAATCTTCAAGATTTGATTTGTAGGTCGTCACCTGTTTAGACTAGGAACTTGTCTGGGGACTCACCTTGTTCTTGTCCTGCAGCAGGGAAGCTGGTTCCAAAAGAGGAAGCAAAGGGGATCCACTGGATGACATGGACAGGTGTCGTTGGGCTAGAGGTGAATGGAATCTGGCCCAAATACTCCACCGTGACCAACGTGAACTCTGTGGATGCCAACTACAGCAGCGCTGTACTGGTGACCGGCGATGACCTCGGTCTCATCAAACTCTTCAGGTTCCCCTGCCTAAAAAAAGGTCTGTAGCGCACAGCACAAACATTTTCAGTTACTTAACATTTTACCTGGATTTCCAGATGAGTAACTAGGCTGTACATTCAGTTCCTGAGGTCAGAGGGTTCTCTGTTCCTGTCTGATGGACCAGGAAGAGTTTGGACAAACTGTTCTTTGATGATGGGAGTCCAACTGGGATGAACTCAGGACTGTAAATGAATCTTTTTCGTATTTCTAGCAGATGAAACTTGAAGTTATCTTTCCGACACAGGGGCCAAATTTAAGAAGTACATCGGTCATTCTGCCCATGTGACCAACGTTCGGTGGTCCAGTGACCTGCAGTGGGTCATCAGCACTGGTGGTGCTGACCATGCCGTCTTCCAGTGGAGATTCCTACCCGAGGGCGTCATGAATGGGGTCTTGGAGCCGCTCCTTCAAGGTAACACCAAGATTTTTTGGTCAACATTTATCCAAAACCAGAATCCAGATCCTTCTACACCTGACTGTCAATTAACACCTGGACCAGTGTAGGTGTTTTCAGACCTTATGTGAAGTGAGCATCATTCTGGAGACAATATGGTTAGAAATTAACCTAGTTCGAGAACCTCTGGTTCAGTACTGAACTGTTTTTAATCCATCTTGAAAGACAGGAACTACTTCATATCAGCTGGTAACTACAGAACTACTAAAACAAAGATGACGCGGAGTTCTCCAGGGCTTCATGCTGGGCCCCCTATTGTTCAGCTTCGAAATGCTCCCACCAGCTTAGATCATGGGAGTCAACCAAAAGTCTGTTCATAATTATGCTGATGACACTCGGCTCTATATTACAGTCTCACCAGGGGACCCTAGACAAAGCTTCAGATCAAATCAATACATGGATGTTCCAGATGTTTTTAAGCTAAATAAATCTGAAATGTTTGTGTCTGGAAGCAGATATTAGTGTCCAGCCTCAGTCAGCAATGTTAAAACCAACAGATTAATCCAGAAAACTTGGTGTCATTTCTGCCCCTGAGCAAAATTTTAACATCCGTATTATAACAGGCCAGCCTTGTACCACCCGAAGATTAGATCTAGAATAAGAGGACTGATGGTGATTTCTTGGGAGCATTTAAAAAGATGGAAAATAATTATAAACTTGTTCTTTACAGCGATGCATGAGGCACCTCGAGACGTCATAAAACTGACTTTGGTTTGTATCGTTTACTTTTCGTGAAAAATAGGGATGAAATTTAAACTTTGCTTTATGTGTTTATCTGCTGTTGTTGAAAGGGGAGGCGTTCTATAAGCTGATTTGGTTTATCTACTTTATTTATTTTTCTTTTATTTGATTTGTTTTACTTCCATTCAAGGAACCAGTTAACAAACCAATAAAAACTAAAGAAAGAAACGAACCCAGATGCTGCTGCTCCACACAAAAACCAGAACAAGTTCTCACACCTTAACCCTGGTCTAGAATTTAGACCTGATCTGCTGATACAATATGAGCCTCCAAGACTTCTAAGATCATCTGGGTCCAATTTACTTTCCATCTCGAGAGTTCAGACTAAACATTTAGTTTTTTCTGCTCCTGAAATCTGGAACACACTACCTAAAACCTGGAGTCTGATCCTGACCTGGGTTCCAATAAATCACTCCTGAAAGCTCTTATTTTCTGCTGCATTTGTTTTAGATTGAGAGATTTTCACAGTGTTGCCTCATGTATGAAATGTGTTGTAATTAATTTGCCTTCCCAAAGAAAAGATGAGGGACTTAAATCATGGATGGTTCCAATGGGTCTGGGTTCTTCATTTCCCAGAGGGAGGCTGGTTAAAAGCAAAGTCTGAACCCCTGAAACCATGTAATGCCAGCAAAAGGTTCATTTTATGAATTAATTTCTGCTGTAAACGATGAAACAATCCAACCCTCCCCAGATAACCACCATCTGTTGACTGGTGGTCTCCTGATTCCTGGTTCTGTCTGCAGAGGGATACGCCGACTCTAACAGCGGCGAGTCGGACTCAGACGTGTCGGACGTCCCAGAACTCGACTCAGACATCGAGCAAGAAGCTCAGGCCAACTACGAGCGTCAGGTGACCAGGAAACATGCCTTTCACCTCTTATCCACTAGGTCTGTTTTTTCTGCTTCCTGTCTGAAATAATATACCTACAATAAATTAAGTTGATCTCCACAACTACCAGGATTTTACGGATAATCCTAGTAATGAGTAAAGTAATCATAGGGAATGAGTAAAGTAATCCTAGCAATGAGTAAAGTAATCCTAGGAATGAGTAAAGTAATCCTAGGAATGAGTAAAGTAATCCTAG
>JBAFSZ010000005.1:35851125-35861185 GCA_036919955.1 Melanotaenia pygmaea
AGGGGCTGTGGAGCTGATCCCTTCTTCCTGAAGTCTAACACCATCTCTTTGGTCTTGTCCACATTAAGCAGCAGGTGGTTCTTACCCGCCCACTCCACAAATCTGTCCACCAGCCCCCTGTACTCCTCCTCCCGTCCGCCACTGATACACCCAACAACTGCAGAGTCGTCAGAATATTTCTGAAGGTGACATGACTCTGAGTTGTACTGAAACTGCTGAATTATCAGGTCACATGACGTTGCTCCTCTTCTCCTTCTTCTTCTTCTCTTCTGGCGGCTGGCTGGACCTAGATCAGATCTTCTAATGGTGGAACAGCTGGATGAGAAGAACATCTAGAACTTTTAGGAAAAACTATCTGAAACACAGCAAGAATAAACTTGCTGGAACTGGATCGACTGGTCCAATCTGCAGGTGAAGTTAGGTCTTCTGGAGGAAGTTCAGATTTTGGTGGTTTCCTTTTTCCTGGAAATAAATTAACTTCTGAGGTCACTTCCTGCTTTGGTTTAAAGGAACAATCTAGAAACTGAGAAGAACCAAGTGACTTAACTGATCCAGAGAAGAGCCAAAGTCGTGTTTTCATTAAGAAAATTCTGGATTTAACCAGCAGACCCGAAGTTTGATAGAGAACCCGTTTAAAACATAAAACATCCCAGGAACAAAGGGAAATTATAGACTTCTGAAAATGGATCCCAAAGCCAGGTCCAGGTCCTGGCCTAGATATTGGTCCAGGTCCAGGTTACAGAATGTGAAGGATTGAGTCAGCAGAACCAGCTGAGTGGGGATCAGTAAAGGTAAATGTTTTGGATCCGATTTAAAACCAGACCAGAACCCTCGGATTCTCCAATCAGAGCTCATCTGATTGGTTCTGATCCAATCCTCTCCTCGTGTGTTTCAGGTGGTGAAGTCCATGGCTGTCATCTGCTCCTCACCTTCCTCCTCCTCCTCTTCACCTTCCTCCCCCTCATCTCGGATACCTGCAGCTGCTCACCTGCCACCTGCTGCACATGCTCAGACACGCTCAGGTAACACACACACACGGAGTGTCTGACCTCAGACAGGAAGGGACATCATGTTTTTATTTTTAATTTAGTTGTTTGTTTTTTCATGTTGGAGGAGCTCAGATGCCCGGTTCAGGTCCAGTTCAGGCCCGGTTCAGGTCCAGCTTCTGGTATTTCTGAAATAAAACCTGACAGGATCTTTTTCTGCCCTCAGTTACCATGGCGATGCCAGCTGCTGCTCCCTGGTTGGTTAATGAACTGGGTGAACCTCTCTGCACGGTGGTGGCTCCGCCCCCTTACTCCTACGACCCCAATGGTGGTGATCTACCCAGAGGTCAGAGGTCACAGCACTTTGATTAAGTCACACAGGCTGCTCATGTAACCGTGTGTGTGTGTGTGTGTGTGTGTGTGGGCGCACGTGCATGCAGACTGCAGAGTCCTCCAGTACTACTTCAACCTTGGCATTCAGGTAAGAGCTTATGTTTTAAGGTCGGGTTTCCATGACAACACGGGGAACCTCCTGTGGTCATGGAAACCTGACCTTAAAGCCCTCTCTGTCTCTTCGCAGTGGTACCATCAGAGCTGCTGGCAGCAGCAGCAGATGCTCCCTCCCCCCACCTCCCCAGACTCCCCCTACACCTACCAGCACTACCCCCACTACCTGTGCCAGGAGCCCCCCCTGCATGGTAAGACACCCCCCAGCTTTTTATCATAACAGACCAGCTGATGGTTGGTTGGTTAGTTATGGTCTTTTCCACCAGCTGGTCCCCCCTCCTTCTCTGAGGCCAGCCGCGGTACCCACCCACCTTCCTCCTACCCAGATTCCTCCAGGGCAGATGGACAGATGGATGGACTAGGTACTGGTACTGATCACACCTGAATGATGATGATTGGGTGGGGAGGGGGCATTAAATTAAGTTTTTCCTCAGCTTCAGCATCGGGATGATGATGATGGTCAAGCTTTGGTTCCATCAGTTTCCGTCAGCCTCCATCTGGTTCCCTCGGCTTTGGTCTACTTGCCTTGGCCGCCGTAGTATCTCCTTGTGAACCCAGAACTCGAGGTGGTTCTGAGCTCGTGTGCAGGGGATCTAGTGCTAGTTCTGGCGTCGCTGGTCACATTGCTCCATAAACAACTGGATGCCATAAAATCATCTGATGCTGAAAATGTTACATCATTTTCCCTAACTGCCATCTTTATTTCCTACTACTTTTCCAGGCCCCGCCCCCTCGGTGGAAGGCTCCTCCTCTTCCTCTGTCAGTCCCGCCCCTCCAGGTCCTGCCTCCTCCTCCACTCTTCTGTACTCTGACCAGACCCCTCTGCCCCCTCCCCCACTGCTGCACCTGCCGTACGAACCTCCGCTCTCAGCTGCTTACCTTACTAATGCCCCGCCCCCTCCTCTTCCTCACCCCAACCACCTACCTCACCACTCCTCCTACCATCCCTGTCTACCCCCTTCCTCCCACTGGGGTACGCTCTCTGTGGCAGGCCACGCCCCACGGGTATACTGTCCCGCCCCCAACCCTGCCCATGTGGTTGGTTACATCACTGCCCCGCCCCCTCACCACACAGCCACACACTACATTCCCCCGTCTATGTAGGATGCCCGTTAGCTCATGGCTAACAATACCAGTCAGCGCTAATGGACTGAGAACATGTTAGCTGTTAGCATGAGGCTCGCTAACTTATTCTAAAAATACCTCTGAAAATATGTCACTTCCTGTTTGAAACATTTGTATTTCTAGTTGGTTGTTTGAGTTATTCTTTGTTGCCGTGGCAACAAGCTAGCCTAAGTTGATTACTGCTTTTGTTTGTGGCTTAACTTGAGTTTATATTGAAAATGCCAACCTGCCAATTAAAGAGGCGGGGCTTCATGGTGGGCGTGGTCTATCCCATGTTTTTGTTTTTGGAGAAATAAAGTTTTTCACCAGCAGATTAATTTTTTGTATTTTATCTAGTTTCCATCACATCACGTGACCTCACTGATCAGGTTCTCTTGAAAAATAAAAATAAACTATGCAGGGAAAGATTTGGACGTTCTTTAAGCGTGAAACAAAAGACGAGTAGAACTTTTTCTTTTTTTTTATTTGGCCCTTTAACAAAATGTGAAAAATTTACAAAAATTAACTTTTGTAAATTTACTGCTTATTACTGTATGTCAGATGTATTGCAGTTTAAAAGATGTCCACCAGGGCGCAGAAGACAAATACCAGATAAAAACCAGCAGTTTTTACCATGAAATGATGCAGAATGTCAGACTGTATGAACCGGGTATGATGTCATTAAAGAAATAGTTATTTAAATTAAACATGACAAAAAGTTGACGCTTAGTAAAGAGAAAAAGGGGAAAATTGGTTGGTGGTGGTTGTTGCCAACTTGGTTAATGACATGTTTGCAGATGAAGAGAACACGGAAACCAGGACCTGGATCAGAGTGAGCTGGACTCTACTGGTCTGAAAAACTAAAGTCGCAGTTACTACACGTGAAAACTGGGAACAGAACCCTAATATCCGACCCGTCCTACTTTACTGTTACCCTTCTGTTGGGGTACCAGTCTAACCGACCCAAAAGGGCGGAGCTTGACATGCTGCTATCTGCTGACACCAGGAGTCCTGATCCAGAGTCTTGAGCTAAAAGCTTTTCTTGCTGAGATGAGTCTGGTTATGTGACCATCATAATCCGATAACAGAGTAATCAGATTACTAATCAGGTCCTATGCGTCTACATCCGGGTCTGAAATACGACACTGGTCTAGATGTTCCAGTCCGTTGTAGGATTACTACGTGAAATCATCCTGAACCTCCACGACTCACATTCTGGACCTGATATCTGGGTTTTGTGAATGTTACCATGGTAACGGTTTGACATCAATTTCACTGTCTTTAACAGTCGTTGGTTAAATTTCCAGAATTTTCTCCATCAGAGAAGCATCGTCGTCCATTTTCGAGCCATCATAACAGATGTTTCCATGGCAACATCCTGCTGGTCAGCTTGGTGCTAGAGCTGAGTCATCGTCATGGTAACAGCTCAGATGGGATCTCAACGGTCCACAGGTCTCTGCCTCCCCTCATCCTCAGTGGCTCCTTCAGCCAGCGTGGGTTGGACAAGTAAGTCAGGTGTTTCTCCTGCAGTCCAATCAGAACGGACGATCGTTCCAGACCCTGTAGCTCCTCCCCCTGCAGAGAGGCTGGGCAAAGCCAGGTCTGGCCTACATCCACCAATCCTGAAAGAGATTTAAAGACTGGTGATGCCTTCGGTGACACTGTGGAAATTCCAGAATTTATCTTCTCACCTGCCACCACGCCACGGCCGAACCGTTCGCCAGAGTCCAGGACCGCCTGGATCTGGACGCCGCTCATCCCCAGCTGGTCTGTCATCACCGCCCTCCATTCCTCCCCCTCCCAGTCCCGCATGGCAATGTGGACTGCCAAGGTCCGGTTCTCCAGAGGGCCCAGGATGGGCCTCCAGCGGCTCTCCACCGTCTTCACCCCGTCCAGAACCAGACCAGCATAGGGCTGCCGGAAAGACAGACACCACAGCTGGACGGACATTTCCACAGGACTGCGACTCGTTCTGGACTCGTCAGGCAGGTTTGCCTGTACGCCACGTTTCCTGTAGACGAGTCGAAGCGTGTTACATGAAACATGACCAGCATCACAACGCTGCATGAGGCAGCAAGACGGGAAAAACACGCTTTTAAAGAAAGAAAAAAGCTCAAATAAAACAGACAAAAGCCAGAAATAAAGCTCCAGTTTGGGGAATTAACAGCTGTTCTGGTAAAAGACAGCAAAGAGAAAAGTTTTAACCCTGACGAAAAACTGCTGAGTCAGCAGACCTGCAGCTTTCTGGGAGTTTGTTCCACATATGAGGAGCATGAAGCTGCCTCTCTACGTTTAGATGTTTTAACCCTTCCTTCAGGTGAAGGAGTTCGATACCTTAACACCGAAACCAAGATAAGAGGAATAACATTTAACCAGTAAGAAGTGGTTTTATATGATTTAACTGTTAGAAACTTGTTGAATTTGACGTATTTCTTAAGCGAACATAAATGAAACCGTTTGTCAGCACAGGAAAATGTTTTTGTTAGATGATTACAGGAAGATGGTCAATCAGCCACGTCATGTAATTAGTAGGTCATTTAAAAAACATTAAATCAGTTTTATGGTGCCAACATGAACTTTAACTTTGACCTGCAGCTACAGAAGAACTGAGAACCGAGCAACGTTCAGATGGATGTTTTGTATGTTTCCAGAAGATAGATGGAGGCAGCAGGACTGTTCCTAATCTAAACCCAGAGGACTTTAACTGGACTGGATGTCCACTGGTTTAAAGGAAGGAGCGATACCATCCATTTTTTAATTTTCCTGACTATCTTTGCAAAGTTAGTGTCGTGACAATTTTTCATGTTATCCTGATATTTCACCAACACAGCGGTCCCCTCTAAATGATAATAAAATACACTATTAGACCTTTTAAATGAACCCTTCGGTACTTTTACAAATTTCTCTGGTCTTGAATTCTGTTTATTTTATTTTATTTTATTTGACGTGTTAAAAAACATCGGTTTTATATTGGTGATGTGTTCTTTGGTACCTTTTATCAGGTTCATGTTAGGCTTGTCCCATCAGAGGTAAACTTGGGTTCTTTATTTTGCATGAAAATGTCAAGAAGTGCAGATGTAACTTTAACTGAGGTGTTTTATTTTGGGCTTATTTTGGTAAATGTTTAATTTAGGCAATCCTCTTTTTGAATGAGTGTTTGTTTTTTTAAACTCAGTTCTTTATTTTGTATTTATATTTTATATAATATAAATTCCAGATATGAGCATCACCATTATTTCTGAGGATTGTAGAAAAATTCAGTATGCATGTGGGTGTGTTTGAGAATATATAAGTGTATGATATAAAATAATCTGTTGTAAACCAAACCGATTGGAAATCGGTTGAAATTTCAGCGAGTTATTGATTTTAATCACTGATAGTCTTCTGTTGACTGATGCAGGAAGTAGACGCAGCCCAAGATGGCGGCCGCGCTGACGCATCGTTCCTATGGACAGCAGCGTCTGAGGCGCATCTACGTGTAGATTTCTATGACAGAGACGTGACTGGATGTCGACCGAGATTAAACATGTTAAACTCTGACGTTAATATTAAATATCAGTGTGACCTGCCTATAAAACCGCAGACCACCGGGCTGCACGGAGGAACTTCCGGGATGAGAAACGGCTCCAGTCAGAGGGCACGCGCCTGTTAATGTGGTCTGTCGGATCGGAGTCAGCGAGTCCGCCAGCATCTAGAATCCGGTCCTAGTTCCCTCGCTTTTCTCCAAGGAGTTGTTCATGTTCTTCTTCGTGGGAAGTGAGCTACTGCAGCTCTGCCGCCCCCTGCAGGTTAAATGAGCTGCTGCAGCTCTGCTGCTCCCTGCAGGTCCGGTTCTTCTGCTGCCTCCTTTCTACAGCAGGCGCGCGCCAGTTCTACTCCTGGGATTTATAAAGATCAGACCCAGTGGGAGACCAGGCTACTCTGAGCTGCCGTACGCACAAAATCTGGAGAAACGGTGACACCACCGGTCCAGAATAAAACCAGAGATGGTGTGAACTGTGAGACGTTTGTTACCTTTCACACCACGTGTTAGATATTAAAGCTGTTAGTAGAAATGAATTCCATATTCATCCTAAGAGCCACGCTCAGGGAAAAGCAGGATGTTCAGGAAAAAGGGAAAAGATTCAGGGGGGGCTGGCCCTCCTGCCACCAAATAAAACTTGCTCTAGTTTTCCAACGTGGTCCATGAGGATCTCCGTCTCACATTCCAAAGAATTCATCTTCTTCCCTTTTTTTCTCCTGAGCCATCATGGAAATGATGTGATGAATATTTATTACAGGTGATCACGTGACCTTTTATAGCACCGTGTGGGCGGGGCAAGGTGTTTCCTCATGTGCACCAACTTTAGAGTTGGTTGTGATTTATAAAAGGAAGCAGGCGTGGGACGAGTGCACGCTCGTATCAACCTGGAAGCTTCCTGTTTTCCCTGCGTCCGCCTCCTGTAGTCGGCTTCACTAGAGATCCGGGTCTCCGCAGGAATGTTTTCAACTTCCTTTTTTCACATTTGAATGAGCAAATAAAGTTAGTGTTTTAGTTTATCTTTTTCCTCTTTCAGTGAAAATGGCCCCAAGGAGCTTATTTTGTTCCTGAAAGTGGCGACAACCATTTACCTCCTAACCAGAGCTTACCTGGTTACCACACGTCCACTAAAAGTTTAAGCTTTAAAACTTTTCTATTGTTTTTCTTGTTTCATTTGAACTGTTTCTTTAATGTCCTTTTCCAGCCGCTGCAGCGTTCATGTTTTATGTGCAGCATGTTGAAGGTTTTCTACATGAAAGACAGTTAAACTTCTTCAACCCCCTAACACCTTATTTTATTTACAATAATAGAAAAACTAAGCAGAGGATAAACCTGGAGAAGAAGTTGTGGAAGTATCAATGCATTAGAGTTGTAATGGAAAGTAGCAGGTGTAGTGTCTTTGGTAAGCAAAATATTAATAGACTGACATTATAACATGATATCAAAATGATGTCAACCAGTCAGCCCTACAAGGCTGTCCTGTGTGCCGTGCCTGTACAGGAATAGCATCAGGCAGCCTAAATAAGCTTGAAGAAATTGATGTGCGTGGTCTTTTGATCCTGAAAGGGTGTCCCCCTGTTCGGCCGAATAAAGAAAGATCATTAAAGACCTCTGTTTGCAGACCCTTAATATCAGCAGCACTATTGATAAGGATTTTATCTACCACATTGTCAGATAAAATATAATGAAGTATTAAATAAATGAATAAAATAAATAGATAAAATAAAAATAAATGAGCGAATAAAAGAGATAAACTATACATCAGTGGGATGTTGGTCAGCGTGAAGGAAAAAACTGGAGACTTTGTTGTGACATTTATTAAATCCAGAAAATCACATCAACACTAAAACCAGCAGAACGAAACGTGAAAAATCACCACTAAACGTTAAAGTTAAACTTTTTCTTCATGTAGAAGCAAATAAGTAAAAAAATTAACCAATCAGCTGTTTTTATACCACAGCTTCAGTAAGTCGTCACGACTCGTCGTTTTATCAATAAAGTTTTTCATGTCACGGTTTCACCAACATGCACATCACAGAATCACGTCAAAAACACGCCAACTAAGCAAAAATTATCTACAGCCAATCACAGAGGAGCGAACAGGAAAGACACGCCCCATCCTGAATGTTACATTAGCATCTCCAGATCCAGATCCAGACCCAGATCCAGACTGTGGGATGAGGATCACAATAATGAACACAAACAATGGTTCGTCATTGAGTTCAGTTCCATTCTGGTTCTGGCTCTCGGTCTGGTTTTGGTTCTGGCTCTGGCTCTGGCTTTGGCTCTGGTTCTGGTTCTGGTTCTGGGTCTGGCTTTGGCTCTGGTTCTGGGTCTGGTTCTGGCTCTGGCTCTGGGTCTTGTCATCAGGAACAGTTTCTGGACTGATCCGGGATCTTCAGTCAGACCACTCCTGGTCCTCGGGCTCAGACTCCTCCTCTGATTCGCTGTACTCCACGGCGATGCGCCGAGACAAGATGGTGGCCACGTCGTTTCCTGCGGGTTCTCGCTTCTTGGCTTCCTCCTGCTCACGCTGCTCCTGGACCTTCCTGAGCTGGATCCCTGCACACCAGACAGACCAGTTAGGCTAGGACAGACCAGGACAGACCAGGACAGACCAGTAAAGGAACTCACCTCGTCGTATGGCCGCCAGCAAGTCGCTGCGGGCGTCGTTCATCGGCACGTTCAGGCTCCCAGATGAGTTCTTGACATCTGTTGCTGGGGGCAACGGGGGTGCTGCAGCTGTTGAGGGCGGGGCCTGGCCTGGGGGGCGGGAGGGGACATAGTTGGCAGGGGGAGGAGGGCCAGGGGAGGGGCTGTAAGGGCAAGAGAGGATGCCACCTGCAGACAGAAAAGGGGATGTGATTGGTCGGTCAGTCTATCAGCTGATGTTTTGTTTATGTTTAAAGCCTGATCTCTGTTACCTTGGTTACCAGCACCAGCTGCAGGGTGCAGTGGCGTTGCCATGGCAGCATTGTGGGCGTTGTTGGGAAACCCCATCTGTCCTGCCGATGAGACGAGCGGAGGGGGCAGCGGGGGAGCCGGTGGGATCTGATGGTCGCTGCAGAGAAATGGCGAAGTTAGCAGCGACTGTGCGTATGTGTGTATATGTACGTGTGCGGATGTGTGTACTTGGCCTCCTTGGCAGTGGTGCTCCGTGCTCCGTTCTGATTGGCTGAGCCAGGCAGTGGCGGCGGGTGGTGGTGATGATGCGGCTGGTTGCGTCCCAGAGAGTGCTGCCGGGCTGTTGCCACAGTGACTGAGGAGGATGCAGAGGTGGGTCGGAGGCCGCGGTCCAATGACTGAGTCTGACCGCTGCTACTGGTAGCCATGGTGACATGGTCCTTCCCATCATGGCCGTGGAGATGGTGTGGACTGGGGGGGTCATCTGATGTTCCTGACCTGTGGGGGGAGGGGGGGGGGTGTTCTGAGGGTTCTTTTGAAGTGTGTGAAGAGATGAGATGTGCTTACCTGTCAGGTGAGATGGAGCCATCAGAGGTGTGGTAAGGAGATGGCGTCATGCGAGCATCTGGGCGGAGCTCCTTGTCGTATGCCATCAGGTTCCACTCCTGCCGCCGGTTCCGAGCTTTACGAACCTGGTGCGAGGACGAGTCACATGATGAGAGCGACCAGCAGGTTACCGGCCAGACATAAACACAACTTATAACTAGTCTACAGGACTAAAACTAGGTCAAACTAGTTATGACTGGTTACAGTCAGTTAAACAAGTTAACAGGTCATGTCAGTGATGCTTGTCTCTAACAAAATGAAATGATGGCAGTCTGTGTAGACTCTAGGTGTGTCCCAATTCAGGTTCTGCACACTTCGAAGTGCGGATTCGTCGGCCACATACGTCATCGCGGTGTGCGAAGTACTGTCCCAATTCACAGAATTTGAAGGACCCTCCGAATCCACCCTTCGAATCCGCACTTCGTTTGGCCTC
>JBAFSZ010000005.1:35943461-35953900 GCA_036919955.1 Melanotaenia pygmaea
TTTTATCAGCAGGTTAGTTCAAGCTTTTGGTAAGGGTCATTGAGAGGGGGTGCATTTCACGGCAGGGGTGCTTTTTTTGGCACAACACCGGTACTCTACTGCTGTCCCGGTGGAGGCGCCGGAGTTACAGAAAGCCGGTTTAAACAAAGTTTCATCATTAATCTTCATCACTGCTGTAACTTAAGAGGAGTTTACTGCTCCAATCAGATCACAGGATGCTTGTTAGCCCGCTGGGTTTCACCAGAGGGTCCTGGTCTGATGTCCAGGACCTTCTGGTCCTTCTCCAAAACCCGGGTTTAATAATGAATGAAACTGTAAATAAATGTATGTTCTTCTTTTATTTGTATGTAGCAAGGCTAAATTAGCCTTCAAACAAAGAAATCTGAAATCACCATCAAAGGTCAAATAAAACTTTTACCATTCTCAATATTGATATATTTAACTTTAAATTACCACACAGACTTATTATGTAATTCTTATAGATTTAAAGAAAGGTGCTTCAGCCAGGCGTAAAAATAAAAGTACTCTGATTCCTCATCTTCTGACTCAGCATATTCTGAGTGGAAATGCTTCCTCAGTAAGGAAAGTAGCTGGAAAGACTAAATGACATCATCATCTGATCAGCAAAACACAATAAAACAAAATCTTCAGTCAATATTTTATTTGTTTTTTAGTTCAGTTTTATTAAGTGTGTTTTGTTTTTTAATTAGGAGTCTGGAGCATGTTTAAATATTTCCTCCACACTCTTCATTAACAGAGTTACTTTGACGGTAAACCAGCAGCAGCTTTTACGTTTCATTTCCAGCCTGGTCATGAAACAGAGATGAACGTCGTCTGAATGCAGCTGCTGCTGCTGCGAGAAGACCAGCCTCGTATGAGAGGGTCTGCACAGCACCGCTCCTCGTTGGGAGATAAACTCCCTTCATTCACCTCCGTCTCCAAAAGTCTCCAATAACCAGAAAAACTCGCTAGAGGGTCTGAAAACTCGCTAAATACAACCACAAAGTAACTACGCTAATAAATTCCCCACAAGACACGCCTCTTTCCACACATTAGCCAGTAGCAGTGCTCGTTTGTCCCCGCCCACACACACATTGGCTGTCGTCTTCTTCATTGGTGTTCGTCTCCTTTTCTCGTATTAAGTCAGTTTGAGGCAAACCAGCAGCTAATTTGTTTTTACTGTGAACTACGGGGCTGAAGAGGGAGCAGAAGTTTGTTAGAGACTAAATAAATTCAATTATAACTCCTACAAGAAAAATACCGAACGTATCATCGCCGTTGTAGAGCAGATGAAACCGTCTCAGAGACCGTTTGGTCGCAGTCTGGAGTCCTGTGTAATGACCTGGACCCTGATAGTCCTAGTCTCAAATCCTGGTCCCAAATCCACGACGCTGGTGGTTCTGGATTTCAGACCAGGATCCTAGGGGTTCTGGATTTCAGACCAGGATCCTGGTGGTTCTGGATTTCAGCTCCTTTAGAATTCAGGTGATGAGATCATCTGTTGTTAATGACGAAGACGATGATGAAGGTGTGTGTGTGTTTGTCAGGTTTCGAGAAGCCGTCAGCTATCCAGCAGAGAGCCATCAAACAGATCATCAAAGGCCGAGACGTCATCGCTCAGTAAGACCTGTTCTCACACCTGGACCCAGATGTCCTCCCGTCTTCCACCACTGTCCCCCGACTCTGTCTTCCAACCACTGTCCTCCAACTCTGTTCTCTCTTCTGTCCAGGTCTCAGTCTGGAACAGGGAAAACGGCCACCTTCTGTATCTCAGTGCTGCAGTGTCTCGACATCCAGGTCAGTGTTCAGAAGTCGATCCGAAGGGACGGTCACAGTTTTCCATGTTGAACTTGTTGGATCGCTATGGTAACTGGTGTTGATCAGGGTCCTTTTCACCGTTACCATGGTAACTGGTGTTGATCGGGCTGCTTTTCACCGTTACCGTGGTAACTGGTGTTGATCGGGCTCCTTTTTGCCGTTACCATGGTAACTGTTGTTGATCGGGCTGCTTTTCGCCGTTACCATGGTAAAAGTTGCATCGTTCTGGTTGCTAACACTGAATCACACATACCTCCATGTAGAGTTACTTGATCCGATCATTCTTTGTGAACCTGTAACCAGAACCACATGTAGGTTTTGGACCAGAACTCTGTCCAGAATCTGGTTCTGCATCTGACCTGAGACTGAGATGGTTCTGGTTCACAGTGACTTTCTTATCTAAATCAATTCAGATGTCCACCTCAGAACCAGCATTAGGTCAGGAGTGCCGGTTCTGGTCTGGGTCAGGAGTGACGGTTCTGGTCAGTGTTGATAATGTGTTGTTTTTAAACTCGGCTGATGACATCTTACTGTGATGCATTTCCTGTCCACAGGTGAGGGAGACCCAGGCTCTGATCCTCGCTCCAACCAGAGAGTTAGCCGGACAGATTCAAAAGGTAGCCCCGCCTTGCGGTCACACCCAGCCAATCTGTTAGCGTTGATAACGTTATTTTCTGATAAGTTGGTTCTGTCTTGGGTCCTCAGGTTCTGCTGGCTTTGGGAGACTATATGAATGTCCAGTGTCACGCCTGCATCGGAGGGACCAACGTGGGCGAGGACATCCGCAAGCTGGATTACGGTCAGCACGTGGTGGCTGGGACGCCCGGTCGGGTGTTCGGTGAGTCAGTTTTTGCCATGAGAACTACTGGCATGTCAGTTGCTCTGGACAAATAACATAGTTACAACACAATCATGTTTTCCACCTGGTTTCTGTCTAGGCTCCGTCTTGGTTTCTGTATTGGTGTCTGTCTAGGTTCCCATGGTTTCCGTCCTGGTTTCCGTCTAGGTTCCCATGGTTTCCGTCTAGGTTCCCATGGTTTCTGTTCTGGTGTCTGTCTAGGTTTCCTTGGTTTCCGTCCTGGTTTCCGTCTAGGTTCCCATGGTTTTCGTCCTGGTGTCTGTCTAGGTTTCCATGGTTTCCGTCCTGGTTTCCGTCTAGGTTCCCATGGTTTCCGTCTCTGTTTCCATGGTTTCTGTCCTGGTTTCCCATGGTCTGGAACATGTTTTTTTTTCTCCTCTATGTTTGTGTCTGCCAATATGATTTGGAAATGATCCTCTATGAAACATGAGGATTTTGAGGTCTGTGGCCATGAATTAATCATGGTGATTAAAATTGCAATTAATTGTGAAATGGGGTGATAGTGACATCTGTACTGATCAGCCAATCAGAAGCTATGGTTGTGTTCCTGCAGACATGATCCGCCGCCGGAGTCTGAGAACGAGAGCCATCAAGATGCTGGTTCTGGACGAAGCTGATGAGATGCTCAACAAAGGTGAGAATTTGCAAGTTACGTTCAGGTTACCGCAGAACCTGGCAGAAGAGTCACATGACCAGGAAGTCACCTCTGCCTCTTGGTCCTGCTCAGGTTTTAAGGAGCAGATCTACGATGTGTACCGTTACCTTCCTCCAGCCACACAGGTGGTTCTGATCAGCGCCACGCTGCCGCACGAGATCCTGGAGATGACCAACAAGTTCATGACAGACCCCATCCGCATCCTGGTCAAACGGTAGGTCTGAGTCCACGTTTATCCACCTCCATGTCCTGGTCCACTTAGAAAAGAAAATGTGTCAGATAACACTGTGTTGGCTGCTTTCTTTCTCTGTCTGTGTGGTGAATGTTTCTCGGGCTCAGTGACGAGTTGACTTTGGAGGGAATCAAACAGTTTTTTGTTGCTGTGGAGAGAGAGGAGTGGAAGTTCGACACGCTGTGTGACCTGTACGACACCTTGACCATCACTCAGGCCGTCATCTTCTGCAACACCAAGAGAAAGGTCAGTCACACAGTGGCTGCTTCTGCTGTAGGTGCAAAGGTCCAAACCCGGCTGTAGTAGAACTGACCAGAACTGTGAGTGGGGCGGCATTGGTAACCTGTTCCTGCCTTTGTGATGAAAACACCCAAGTTGGTAGGCACGTTGAAAACCGCTGTTAGAACTAGTCTGGATTCTGCAGGTTTTTATTCTGGTTATCATGGCAGTCATTTTCCATTTGAATATAATTTTTTGTTTTTTCCAGACTTTATTCGTCTGTGTGTTTTAATTTTTCATTTAATTTATTTTATTTACCTTATCAGCAAGTTAAAACGTATCAGACATAAAAGAGACAGTCACAATCAGCAAGTTTGACCTGTTTCAGAGAGACTAGCTGGACGATATATTGGATATACTAGATGTATCCTGAGACGATGTCTGTAGGATATATAAAATGTCTGTAAGGTGAACATGGAGTATAAACTACCTCGTAGTTTATACTACAATTTTCTTCGTAGCCTCTGTCTGCTGGTCGAAGTGAAGCTCACCTCGTGAGGCGCGAATCGGACACCCCCATCCAGAAAACTCCTGCACATGCGTGGTGTTGTTTCAGGATAGAGGAAGAAACAAGGAGACGAGTACGCAGCTAGCTAGCTAGTCAGCTAGCAAACGAGCTACTAGCTTGTTTGCTAGAAGTAGAGTAGAGTTGGTTGTGGATTTCTGAAAACACCAACCGTCTCCACAACCTGTCTGTATTGGGAGTGTGGCTATAGAGACAGCCACATCCTACAAATACCTGGGTCTCATCTTGGACAATAAACTGGACTGGTGTCATAACACAGACTACCTTTATAAGAAGGACCAAACGAGGCTCTACTTCCTGCAGAGGCTGGCATCTTTCAACATCTGCAGCTTGGTGATGAACATGTTCTACCAGTCGATGGTTGCCAGCGTGCTCTTCTATACTGTGGTCTGTTGGGGGGTAGTATCAGTAGGAGGAGCCTAAATCGGCCGAATAAGTTCCTTAAAAAGGCCGGATTGGCTGTGGGACTGAAGCTGGAATCAGTGGTGACAGAACAAAACATTCTGTCCAAATTTTACTCCATCAAGACAATGCCACACATCCCCTGTACTCTGTCCTATCACAGAGGAGGAGTGCATCGGTCCGATGTGCCACGGACAGACTGAGCACGGCCTTTGTTGCCTCGGCTATCAGGCTGCTCAGCTCTCTGGAGGGGCGTGGCGAGGAAGCAGGGCAGAGAGGTGGACATTCGATTATCGGTCAGAGGAAATTTCTCAACTGGGATGAATAAAGTACTTCTATGTTCTAAAAGAGGAGATGGAGCCTACGTGACTGTATTACATTGGAGCAGATGTATGATTTTATTTTATTTTTTTATCGGTTTTATTTATAATGTATGCACTTTTTTATGGGTACATGAGCAGCTGCTGTTTAAAATTTCCTTCGGGATTAATAAAGTTTATCTAATCTAATTCCTCATTCCAAGCAAAAGCCACAGGGTCTCTGTCCTTGTTCAAGGTATCCCCTTTGCGCTTCCAAACGTTATATCAGATGTCAACGGTCGCTTCATTATTGTCTCGGGGAAGTTATATAATACAAAGATGCTGCTCGCTGTTTACATCCCAAATGTAGACAATACAAGCTTTTTTGAACATTTTTTTTCCTTCCTCCAAGACCTGAGTTCATTCACTCGTACTCGGAGAAGATTTTAATTGGATCCCATTTTAGATCAATCTTCTTCTAATCCAGGCTCCAGTAGTAAATCATCTTCACTCACGTCTCCGATGTGTGGCGCTTCCTTCACCCGCATAAGAGAGAATATTCCTTTTTTCACAGGTCCATCATACCTTCACTAGGATTGACTCTTTTCTTATTGCTAATGAATCTCTGGACATTTCCACTCTAATAGTCTGGGACCCTCTTAAGGTGTACCTTAGAGGGCAAATAATTTCCTATACAGTGAACATGAAAAAAAAGGCGCATAGAGGAAAAATTGGAATTGGCCAAACAAATCAAGGAAATAGATAATATGCTCAAGCTAAAAACCCTGACCTGTATGAAACTCGAGTGGAGCTTCAAACCAATTTAACTTGGCCTCAACTCATCCTATCGAGAGACAACAAGAGTTTGGTTTGTATCCATGGAGGAAAATCGGGGAAGTTATTAGCCAACCAGCTGAGAGACAAAGATAAATCGGAGTGTTCCTCTTTCAGAGATCGGCTCTTTATTAAATGTTGACATTAAAATTCTGGTGAAAGTTTTGGCCCGAAGACTGGAGAACATACTGCCGTCCATCATATCTGAAAACCAAACGGGTTTTGTCAAAAATGGGTTTTCCTATTTTAATATACGTTGATTATTGGATATTTTATACCTCCCTTCTGGTGCGACTCCTGAGTCTGTTATTTCCTCTAGACGCGGAGAACGCGCTAGATCGGATAGCATGGGAATATATTATTTGCTTCGGTCCTCACCGACTCTCTGCAGTCACGACCTTTCAATCTCCACCAGGGAACCCGGGAAGGGTGTCCTCTAAGTCCTTTGTTGTTCACCCTGGCTATAGAACCACTGTGATAGCAATACGCAGCTGTGAGAATGTCTCTGGTATTTGGAGGAATGGAGCTGAACATTGTGTCTCTATACGCAGATGACCTGCTGTTTTATTTCACACCCGGAAACCTCCCTAAACACTATGTTGTCTTTACTGAATGATTTCTGCTGATTCCCGGGGTATAAATTAAATTTAAACAAATCTGAACTTTTCGTTGTCAGTGAGTGGACGCCAGCATCAGATAACACCAGCTTCTCGTTCAGGCTTGTGAAAAAATAAGTTCACTTATTTTGGTATTACGGTTACCACAAGTTATAAGTGCCTTTTCAAAGGAAATTTTCTCACCCTGCTTAATCATAGAAAACGGCGCCTGTCACAGTGGTCACCTCTCTCTACATCCTTGGTTGGCCGAATTAATTCTATCAAAATGGATATTCTTCCTAAGTTTTTATATATTTTTCAGTCAATACCAATCTTTATGCCTAAACCTTTTTTTTATGTTACATTAGATTCGGTCATATCATCTTGTATATGGAAAGGTAAGCGCCCTCGGTTAGCAAGGTCCATCTCCAGAAGCCTAGAGGAGAAGGGGGTATGGCGCTACCTCGTTTTCATTTCTATTATTGGGCAGCCACTATCCGCGGCTTTATTTTTGGTCATATTTTAATAACCAATCTGACCGCCCACCCAGGGTGACAATGGAGCTGGGCTCTGCTAAAAACTTCCCATCACTTCTCGGATCTTGACTCCCTCTCCCACCAAATAAATCCACTGGTAATCGTGTTGTCAAGCACATGTTGAGAATGTGGGTTCAATTCAGGAGACATTACAGCCTCCTTGATTTTTGCCTCTAGCGCCGTCTCTGCCAACCATCTCTGTGAACCTTCCTTACTGGATTCAACATTTCAAGAATGGGGAAGGCTGGGTATGGAGCGTTTCAGTGATCTCGTTAATGATGCTAGTCTAGCTTTATTTGAAAAGTTTATCCTCCCAAAGTCTCACTTACCAAACTTACTAGATACCAAACCTTCCTCAGAGGCCTGATAAGAGTATCGTTGATGTACTTCTTAATTAACAACCATCACTCAAGGGCCTATTTTCTGTTGTTTACAACAAACTGCTAGGTATAAGACAGGCCCTACTTAATAACATTAAAAGGACATGGGAGCAGGATTTAAATCTCACCTTGTCTGAGGACACATGGAACACAAATTTTAGGTCGGTCAACTCAACTTCTCTTTGTGCCCGACGTAACTTGTTACAAAGTCGTACACAGGACCCATAAATCCAAACCAAACCTGGCCCGTTTTTACCCAGACGTTGATCCCCTCTGCGACAAACGTAAGAGAGAGGAGGCTCCACTTATTCACATGTTCTGGAAATGTCCTAGTTTGGAGAAATACTGGAGGGAAGTCTTCCGAACTTTATCCTTAATTGTTGGTGTAGACATGGCAACAGCGATATCATGTCTAGACTTAGAAAAATTACATTGTTCAATCTGCAGTTTCAAAGAAAGGTTTAAAAAAGTCTGGGCACCATTTCTAGATTACTTTCATAAATACCAAACTAGTTGGGGGACTGGATCCCTTAATTATATTTTATTTTGTCTTTATATCAGCAATGCCATGCAAACAAACCGGCCTGTGTTTGGGGCTTTGTGGCCGGGGTGGGGGTCCATAATAAGATGTGTGATGAAAGGACGTGTATTTTATTCTTTGTGTGTATACCTTCCTCGATTAAAACCTGACTTCCAGCTGCTTATAAGGCTCCAGGAATGAAGTGTATTTGATAAATTTTTTAACTCCTTCAGGTACAAGGTTGGCTCGGTAATGACGGGGTTGGGGTGAGATGAGTTGTTTTTCTTATTTATCCCCTGCTGTACACAGACAGGATTACTGTTTGTATACTTAACAAAGTTCAGTCAACACTGTTATTTACTTACTTTAAATATAAATACAATTTTCTTGAGAAAAATACGCCAACTTGTAAACATTACTACGAGGTTCTGGTCCTGAAGCAGAACTGGACCCCTGTGGAGCGAAAGAGTAGGAGCATAGGATTGTGGGAAATGTGGTCTGAAGGTGTTTCCTGTTTCAGGTGGACTGGCTAACGGAGAAGATGAGGGAGGCCAACTTCACCGTGTCGTCCATGCACGGAGACATGCCGCAGAAGGAGAGGGAGTCCATCATGAAGGAGTTCAGATCCGGGGCCAGGTGACGCGCATGTGTACACACACACACACCCACCCACCCCCCTTCCCACACACACATGATCATGTTGTAAAACTTGTTGGTTTCAGTCGCGTGTTGATCTCCACTGATGTTTGGGCCCGAGGTCTGGACGTCCCCCAGGTGTCCCTCATCATCAACTACGACCTTCCTAACAACAGAGAGCTCTACATCCACAGGTACACCTGTCCACACCTGGAGACAGTTCCTTTGTCTTCCTGAGAGGGACAACCTTCTGTTAAGAACGTCATTTCTTCTTGGAAGTGCAAACTTCCTGTCAATCTGAGGTAACCTGTGATCTCCTTCAGGATTGGTCGTTCTGGTCGTTATGGCAGGAAGGGCGTGGCCATCAACTTCGTGAAGAATGATGACATCAGGATCCTGCGGGACATCGAGCAGTACTACTCCACCCAGATCGACGAGATGCCCATGAACGGTACGAACCGACCAATCACAGAGCAGCTGCTGTTCCAGAGGCAATGCCGCAGGAGCCTGAACTCATTATGTCCATTTTCTCTCCACAGTGGCTGATCTGATCTAAGCTGATGACATCACAACTGAGCCCCGCCCCTCAGCGCCCTGGAACGTTTATTTTTATTTTCTCTGTGAGGTTGTATTGTCTGTAAACTGCCCTTGTTTTTGTAAATAAAGTGGTTTTGGTTCCATGACATTGTCCTTTCAGCCCATTTCCATGGCAACAGTGCATCCACACAACAGGAAGTTAAAGAAATGTCGTCACAAGTCTTTCAGGTCCATTTAGATTTATTAATATTTGTACACAGAAACACCAAAAACAACCAACCGGCTGGAACCGGTTCACACCAAGAAACATTCAGTAATAAAAAGTTCAAGCTGCTTATCAATCCCTCAACTTATTAATCCATCCACTGATCCTCAGAGGTTCACTCGGAGCATGTGCAGGAAAGATGTCTAATAGGCCCCGCCTCCTGTCACGCCCACATTAATGCCACACTTCCTGAAGGCAAAAAAAAATAAAATACAAACCTACCTCCATGTTGGTCTGGACTGGACTACAGAATATTTGTAGCCTTACAAGAAGAGGAAGTGATGTCACTATTTTAACAAAGTCTCAATGCATCCAATCAGATGTGACTTCCTGTGATGTGGGCTAATGGGATGATCAGTCTGACAGGGGAAAGTGTGTGAATAGACAGATTCAACCAGCCAATCAGAGGCAGGTGGGTGGAGTTTACAGGTCTCTCCAGATGAACCAGATCTCGTTGCGGCGTCGCGGTGCCCCTGGGTTGTCGTATGTAGCGACTGTGTAGCGGTCCCGGTGGAAGTGGTCACCAAGATCCAGGATCTCCCAAAGCAGGCGGATCTGGCGGCCAACCGTCTCCTCAGTGGTCGTCCCGAAGAATGTCCTGACGGCCAATCAGAGAGCAGCAGGTCAGATACACTAATCAGGCGGATCAGATCAATGTCACTTACAGTCCTGGCACCAGGGCAGGCAAGTGATCGCCACGGCGACCAACATCAGGAAACATCACCAGCAGACACCAACCAGACACACAAGGTGTGTCCCAATTCAGGGTCTGCAGACTTCGAAGTGCGCAGACTACGTAGGCTACAGAGTGTCCTCAGTAGGCTACACACTTCGAAGTCCGCTTAACGTTGGTGAAATGGGACAGCCTACCTAGTCTAGAAGATTTTACCATAGCAACAACACAGGACCTTGAATCACTTAAACTTCTGAAATTACTTGTAGGAAACGTCAGTAGACGCTGAACACGGAAAAAAAAAAAAAGAAAAAAAAAAGAAAAACACGGTTTGAGGCTCTGTTGTTTTCCAGCCGGTACACACTTCATTAATCCTTAAAAGTCACTGAATA
>JBAFSZ010000005.1:36002100-36016694 GCA_036919955.1 Melanotaenia pygmaea
AGAGAGAATCATGTCCATTTCAGAGACAAACTCAGCTATACTGCCACCCGGAGGCGGTAAATGACCAGAATGTATGCCGTGATGGTGTAGAGACCTTTACTCGGGTGATGAGCAGGTAGCCATAGGACGGAAAGGTAAAGTTCCACTTTTTAGAAATAAGAAAGCCCGTTCCACCTCCTCATCCAGCTAAGCGAGGTGTTTGGGTAAATTCCTAAATATCTCGATATGGTTAACTGCCTTTAGCCCAATATGGTTAGTTGCCTTTAACGGCTAACCGTATCAGGCTAAAGGTGTTAACCTTATCCAGATAAACGGTTTCCGACATGGTTAGTGTCCTCCACACTGCAGAACTTCGTTTGGTCCGTCAGCCTTTTCTGACTGAACTCAAGACCATATCTGAGTTTAAAATCTTCACCCTTTAAGTCTTGGCTGAAAACAAACTAAAGCTGTACTCATTTGTAAGCAGCACTGTGTGGGTGTGAATGAACGATTTATAGATTTTGTATTGTGTGTATGGGTAAGTTTTATATAGGTTTTGTAAAGTGGTATTTTAAGGTGTAGAACAGCCCAGGCAGGGACAGCAGTACAAATCCCTGTCAAATATTTAAATTACTGCTGTCAAACGTTTTTTAACCAGGTTTAATCACAGCTTACAAATGAACAAACATGATTAATCATGATTAATCACCATTTGTGACTATCTCTGAAATTCTTCCATTTTTACAGCAAGCCAATGATACAAATAGCGTTAACTGACCATCTGACCTAAACATCAGATGTCCCAGGGTCAGTAAATGCAGCATGTAATATACATCTGTTGTTCTGCATCAGGGCGGCAGTGGCTCAGGCGGTAGAGCAGGTCGTCCAATGAAGGTTGGCGGTTCGATTCCCACTCCCACAGTCATCTGTCGTTGTGTCCTTGGGCAAGACACTTAACCCTCCTTGCCTCCGGTGTTGGCATTGCTGGTGTATGAATGTGTGGATGAATGTTCGGTGATGGTCGGAGGCCGTAGGCGCAGACTGGCAGCCACGTTTCCGCCAGCTTGCCCCAGGGCAGCTGTGGCTACACACGTAGCTTACCATCACCAGGTATGAGTGAGGAGTGGATGAATAATGGATTCACAATGTAAAGCGATTTGGGTGCCTTGAAAAGTGCTATATAAATCTAATCCATCATTATTATTATTATTATCTCTACCATGTTCTAGAGCAGAATTCATCCAGCATCACCTCACCAACATGGTGATCAAATCTGTCAGAAAACCACCAGATGTTGACAAATGAAGTTAAAAAGCTAATATTGATGAAGAAACGGAAAAAAAATGATGATCTGGATAAAAATGAGACAAAGGTCTCATCTGTGCCCCCCTTTTCCTGGTCAGTTCTCCTGGCCCCCCATCAGAACTTTTTCTAGACCCGCCCCTGCATATCAGAAGTAAAAACCCTGTTGACCACATATTTACCTTAAATAATATGTGCCAGTATGAACCATGAACCGCTAGTTTCCCCCTCCTCAGCTGATCCATAAACTAATCAGCTGATTACTGACGGTCATGATTCACCCAACAGGAGAGGAGGAGCAGACACAGAGAAGACCAGAGAGCCGCTGGACCAGCCATGTTTGTTCACATGGTAGGAAACAAAAAAGAATAAAGGTGTGGGTGTTAAACACCATCGTCCTCCAGGTGTTGTTCCATCAACGTTGTCTTTAATCTGAAATCCCTCCATAGATTCAGCCGGCTCATCTTTTCCATCTGCCTCTCCGTCATAGCGGAGGAATGATGGATGTATGGAGCTCGTCATGCCGCGCATATCTTAATTTTGTTAAAACTATTAATGCAATTAATTACATAAATTAGTTACCACCGGTAATGCGTTATTTTGACAGCCCTAAATAAAAAATAAAGGTTTAGGTTCATGCAGCCGGTAGTCAGAGCAGATCACTTAAAATTTCAGGAGAATTGTTTAGTTTTGAAAAGAAGCACCAAACCTGGCGAGAGGGGTGTGGCTGTCAGGCCACCTCCCCAGCAGCACAGGAGGAAATAACTTCCCCATGTCCACCCCTCCCCCAACAACCGCGACATGAGACGAGTAGAAGAAGAAGAACAGAACATGAATGTTAGCTTAGCGAAGCTTCCAGCGACTTCCAGCCCTGCACAGGCGGGACTGTAGCCCTTAACCCCTAAACCCCTAACCACGCCGTCCACGTCATCCACACCGTCCACTGTGTCCAAAGTTAAACTAACCACACTGTCCACACTGTCCACACCGTCCACTGTGTCCAAAGTTAAACTAACCATGTTGTCCAGGCTGTCCACTGTGTCCAAGGTCTGGGCGGAAGCTCAGAGGGGATGGAGGTTTTGTGGTTGCTGCTCCTGAACTGTGAAGTCTTTGCTGCTACTAATTAGAGGCGCCTCACCACGGTCCAGTTTTAAAACCTGCCTGGAGACCCATTACTATGACCTGGCCTTGCATCTAACATGAGAGGGTTCATGTTGTATTGTTTTTAGTGTTTTAGTTCTTTCATTATTTTACCGCCATTTCTTCTGTTTTTACTTTACGTTTAAATGTTTTGCTTCTGTGCTGCGTTCAGTTCTTTGTTCTACTCATACGTTAAAGTGCTGTTTAAATAAAGTTGAGTGGAGTGACCACCCAGCACTGTGAGCTGATCCCAGGTCAACTCTGTGTTGGCAAACAAAAACAGGTGAAAGGTGATGTACGGAGAGTCAGAAGGGTCATACTAACGTGGGCCATGAGGCAGAGAGACAACAGCAAAGATGCTGTCGCAGGCTGCGGGATGAAGAGGAGAATCAGAGTGAGAGGAAGGGCAGCAGCAGAAAGAGGAGGAGGAGAAGCCTGAACAGTTAGTCCTGAGGATCAATACTTTTGATGATGAATAACACAGTCATGCAGCCATGCTAACTGTATCTGCACCACAGCGCTGTGTCCTGGGAAGGGTCAGTAGGTGGGTTAGTCTCAGGTAAAGGTGAGAATGGGGACCTGGATATCCCAGTAACCCATAACTAACCCCAGAACAGTCAGGACAGCATCTTTCATCCCCAGAAGATCAGATGATGGCGCCGAGTCATTTTTACCATAAACTTTCACCAAATGTAGACATTTTTAAATCCAGGTTAAAAACATTTCTTTTCTCATGCATCTATGCATGAAATCTACACGTTAACCTTTTTTTTTTTACTTATCTTGCTTTTAATAATTTTAATGTAATTTATTATTTAATTGTGATTATGTGTTGATGCCTTTTACTATTTCTAAATATCTGTAATGTCTTTGTTTTATGTAAAGCTCTTTGAATTGTCCTGTACATGAAATGTGTTGTACAAATAAACACCTTGCCATTTGATGAGCTGACTGTGAATCTGGTGGCGGTTTTACTGTGAGTCTCGACGTTTTGAATTTGGGGTTGTAATGAGGCCTGTCAGTAACTGGTCAGTGGGTGGAGCTAGTCTCAGCTAAAGAGCAGGTCTTACTTGAATGGAAGGGGCTGCTGGGACCCTGAGGCGAGTCGAACACGCTGCCTACATCTGTAGAGCTGGAAGCGGCCGAGGCAGGGGGTGGGGTGAGGGGGGTATGGGGGGAGTTGGGGGCAGACATTGCTGCCCCTTCGGCCTCATTGTCGGGGATGCGGCTGTAGCTGATTTTCCTGGGTTCGTTCTGTAGAGGTGTTGGATGTCGCATGGTGCCAGGCCTTGCTGAGGTGGGCCGAATTCCAGGAGACTTCAGAGGACAGTTGTACTTCTTCCCCTGGACAGGAATGAGGACAGATTAGTAACAGCGTCAGTAGAGTCCTCACAGGGGTTTGTGTGGTGGTACTTACAAATCGAGGTAAGGAGCGGGTGTGTCGCGGCTCAATCTCCAAAGATTTGTTGAACAGGTAATCAGCAAAGTCCTTTTCTGACAAGTTCTCCATTGGGTTCAGGTTTTCAAAGAACTTCTGCTCCAAAAACACAGAACATCCAGCTTTAGTGTTCATCCTAGAATGAGCCACCAGGTGGCAGCAAACTGTAGAAGGTGAGATGTGGCTGCGTCAATGTTTTATTTAACATTAACTTTTCTGAAGACAGTTGATCTTAACATTCATTATGGGTGTCAATGCAACATTCTCTTTAAAACTTTGGTACCTATCTCCTCCTACAGCTTTGAATCTACCCCCACGAAAGTTATATCAAAAGGTGCGCCTTGACCCCGAATGGTGTGCTCCAACTTTTCTTGTACAAAAGTTTTAGGGTGTTTGCATAAATTGCAAAAAACTGCAAATTTTGGTCCCTTATTTGGGGCAGACCAGCTAAAAGACCAAAGTTATTTTGGAAGCCTACGACTCAGCCAGACTTTCATCTAGAAACATAATTCAAACTTTAAATGGGTCATGAAGGATAAATCTATCACTGGTTCAAAGGACATTTTCATATCTTTTATGGTTTGGACACAATTGGAGTTCAAGTTTTAGGAAAAATCACCAAATCCCCAAACAACTGTAGCTTGTAGAAAGGAGTTGTCTCACGGCCTGAATGTTTGGTCAACAGACACAATTTATATATTAAAACGTAGCTTATTAAGTTGGCTTCAAATGAGCAGGATTTCATTTTGAGCTAGAATGTACAGATTTTGAGCTACAGAGCTCCAACTGTCACAGAGTTTCCCACTGACTTCAGTTTGAGGCAGTCTAGTGAGGGGATGTTTGGCTCTTTTGCCTTGACTCTTTTGGCTCTCGAAAGGCTCTTAATTTAGCATCTTTTTTGCCCCAAGCTCCAAAAGTCACAGAGTCAAAGTCCCGTTATACTGACTGTTTTCCTTCACTGACTTGTCATATTTTAAAACTGCTGCAATTTAAATTCTGTTCGCAGTGGGGCAAATAAACTAGAAAATTTCAAAGAAATTTTGATGGGTGCCAATGCACCTGTTGCACCACCGCCCCTGGCGCGCCAGCCGTGCGGCCACAGCAGCGGCAAAAGGTACCAATGACCCCGAGGAAGACGGCGTGGAATGGATGCAAACCTGCCCCTGAATGTAATTACATGAAAATCCCATGTGGTCACTAGGTGGTGGTATAGTAGTTTTTTATGTACAAACATGCTGAGGTTGGGACTAAAACTGCCAAATATCAGCATGTTTTGAAAAACTGCAGTTTTTAAGGTGGCCACTAGGTGGCACTGTAGTCATTGTCCATGTACAAACATGTTTAAACTGTACTCTTATTAAACTGGCAAATCTCGTGCCGTTTGTTGCTGAAGTTCGCGTTCGATGCATTTCCTGCTTGATGGTGAAGGGACTTCCTGATTCCAGGGTGCAGGGCTTCGGCATTGACAATACCTAGACATCTAGATGTGCTCAGGTTGAAAGCTGATAAAGAAAAAATAATGACCAATCTCAGTAGGATTGGAAACTCTACAGAATTTTAGGTTGCCACTAGGTGGTGCTGTAGTCACTTTTCATGTACAAACATGTTCAGGTTGAAACTCTAATTATAAGTGCCAAATATCACTTAGTTTGGTCAACTGAGTGCAGAGAGGTACTTCCTGTTTGATAGCGAAGGGTTAAAACCTCACAGGAAGTCTTTAAGGAACAGACATATAATTTATTTTTTAATGGGAAGAAAAGTCAATTGTGTGACTTTTGGAGCTTAGGGCAAAAAAAAAAGCTAAATTAAAAGACTTTCAGGAGCCAAAAGAGCCGGCTTTTCTTTGGGAGTCAAAGCAAAAGAGCCGGCTTTTCTTTGGGAGTCAAAGCAAAAGAGCCGGCTTTTCTTTGGGAGTCAAAGCAAAAGAGCCGGCTCTCTGAAAGGAGCTGAACATCCCATCACTAGACAACCTCTAACTGAAGTCATTGGGAGACTCTGTGACATTTGGAGCTCTGTAGCTCAAAATTGGTACATCCTAGCTCAAAAAGAGCTCATGTAAATCTGAAGCCAACTTAATAAGCTACGTTTTGATATAAAAATTGTGTCTGTAGACCAAAAGCTTAGGCAGTGAGAGAACTTTTTTTCAGCCTTTTTTGTCAATCAAAACCTACAGTGGCAGCAGAGTGTGGGGATTTGCTGATTTTCTTTCCTAAAACTTAAACTGCAATTGTGACCAAACTGTAAAGGATATGAAAATGTTCTTCAAACCGGTGATAGATTTATCTTTCGTCACCCATTTAAACTTTGAATGGTGTTTCTAGGTGAATGTATGTCTGAGCTGTAGGCTTCCAAAGCGACCAAAGTTTCTGGGCTGAGATCAGCCAATTCCTATTCATTCCAATAGGACCAAAAACCATGTTTTTTTGCAATTTACGTGAAAACTGCAAGACTTATACTACATCAGTCTTTCCACACTTCTCCAGATAGAGACAAACTTGAACTTGAAAATTTCAAAGAAATTCTGATGGGTGCCAACGCACCGTTTGCACCGCCGCCCCCGGCGCGCTTGCTGTGCAGTCATTCCACCATCCACCAACGTACCATCCAGCGAGGGAAACGGTGTGAAATGTATGCAAACGTGGCCGTGAATTTAATTACATGATAATCCCACATGGCCCCTTGATGGCTCTATAGTAATTTTTCATGTACAAATATGCTCAGGTTGGGACTCATTAAAATTGGCAAATCTCATGGCGTTTGGTCAACTGAGGTCAGAGTCAGAGCAACTTCCTGTTTTATGGTGAAGGAGTGAAACCTACTAGGAAGTCATTTGACATGGTATTGAATACTGAAGTCAAGAAGGTGATATTATTGAGTTTGAATTGGTGTTACAGGCATGAAAGGGTTAAAAGTGTGTGACTTCCTGTTTTAGGGGGTGGAGTTATTGCATTGACAACCTCTGGACATTTATAGTAATTGTTCATGTACAAACATGTTAAGGTTTGAACTCTGCTCACAGAGCGAGGAAAAAAAAAAGTGTTTTCCAAGTCGTGGTTTCAAAACCCTGAACTTCAGTATGTGAACCGAACGCTTTAACCTCTGCGCTATCGAGCCATGATGACATCTCAGTGCACCGTGCACTGTTCACCCCCACCTACCATGTTAAAGCATTGGAGGCGGACACTTTTTCAAACAGCCACAAAAACAGAATGGTTGATGTTAGAGACATGAAATTAGAATGTGAGGTTCCTAGTGCCATCCCCAACAGGCATGTTCAGTTTGGAGTCAATCAGAAAAGTGGAAAAAGATGGAGAAAAACTGACTTCTTTTTTTTTTTATATATATACTCATAATTCATCAATGCTTTTTCCTAGAAGGCTGAAAATGCCTAGATATGATCATCTATGTCCAAAGAGTATGGCCTGTGAATTTAAGCTTGATATCTGTAGAAATGAGAGGTGGCAAATAACTCAGGCATGAAAAGAGGTTTTACAAGCCTACAAAATCCTGTTCGCGCAGACGCGAGAAGAAGGTGGGGCTAATATAAGATAAGCTTATTTATAGCACTGACAACATCTGGACATCCAGATGTGTTCAGCCTGGGACTAGAGTAAACAATGTTCACTTTAGTAATCTCAGCAGCATGATTTAAAAGCTGCAGAATTCAAGGTAGCCACTAGGTGGTGCTATTGTCCAGTTTCCTGTACCAGCATGTTCAGGTTGGAACTGTAATTACAGTTGGCAAATTTCAAGTTGTTTGCTCAACTGAGTCCAGAGATGGAGTTACTTCTTGTTCCATGGCGAAGGACTGAAACCTCACAGGAAATCATTTTTATCATGATGGTGCAAGAAGTCAGTCATCGTTTCGATCCTGAATTCATGAAAGGTGACATTTATGCATTTGTATTGGTTTTACAGGTATCAAAGGGTTAAAAACATGGGACTTCCTGTTTGTAGGGGGTGGGGCTATGGTGTTGAAAAAAATCTGGAAAGTAGATGTGGTCATCATGTTAATGTAGTGAAAGGGAAAAATAAAAAAAAAATTGATGCCGAGACTTTCAGATCTTACAAACTTCCATTAAATATGGGACCAAAAACCGTGGTTTATTGCGATTTACTCAAAAACCAGCAGACTTTTGTACGAGATCAGTCTTTCCACACGAGTCCAGATCGAGACGTACAGTTAGATTTACGTTGTATTGGCACCCATAATAAACACAGAGCGATAGTAATACGTGTGCCTCAATGCTTTCAGCATGGGCAGCCATAAATACATCTCTGTATTCCTGAAAGACTTCCTGTGAGGTTATAACCCTTCGCTATCAAACAGGAAGTACCTGTATGATAGATATATGAAGAGGAATTAGCTCTGATTCGAAACTCAGCTGACCAAACGACCTGATATTTGCCGGTTGAAATTACAGTGTACAAACTGAACATGTTTGTACATAACAAACTACTATAACGCCACCTAGTGGCCATGTGGGATTTTCATGTTTTTTGTACTTTTTGTTGCTGCTGCAGCCATGGCAGCATGGTTGGCACGCCAGGGGCGGCGGTGCGACAGCTGCATTGGCATCCATCAAAATTTCTGAAATTTTCTAGTTTAAGATGTTTTATGCTGGTTTGGAGGCTGTGCTGCTTAAATCATTTCTCTGCATGCTTTGGACACGCTATGATGAGTTTCCATGACACTGGACGATCAAAAGATGAAGTTCTCCAAAACCAAAATAATCAGCTAAATAACACCAAATCCCAGAGAAGTTGAAAGCGAAGAAGATGCAGGGCAGGAGCGAGGCAAACAGAACATAGAAGATTCAAAAAGCTTCTTCCAACCGTTCTGATGGGTAAGATGAGATTGCTAGCTAACAAAATGGACAAGCCCAAGGTGCTAACAAAGTCTGAGTGTACCCAGTGAAAGGAGTATTATGTACTTCACCGAGACATGGCTGCATGACCACATCCCGGACTCTAATGTCTCTGCTTTAAGACTGTACCAGCAGACCCTGAAAAGAAAGTCAGTGGAAAGCTAAAGGTGGAACTGCAGCACATTTAACCACCGCTGGTACATTCTGGACACGTCACTATAAAGAAGATCAACACAAGGGACATGGAACTGTTGGTTGTGGGTTTTCCCCCAAATTATTTACCCAAAAAGTTTACCTGTGCTAGTCTAGTAGTGGATGACATCATACCTGGTACCAGTGCAAACACAGCCTGTGATGTCATCAGCTCCGGTGTTGCTAAGCTACAAACACAGCTTCCTGACGGATTCCTTGTGATCTCTGGAGACTTCAACAACATCTCGTCTCTGCAACATCACCATCATTGCAGCAGCTTATCAGCTGCTCCACCAGAAAAAGAAGATGTTGGACTTGTTTTATGCTAATGTTAAAAATACACCCAGATCCTCTGGCCTGCCTCCTTTAGGAAGATCAGACCATAAACCCGGTTCTTCTCGTCTCCACCTAAAGGTCATTACTGAGCAGCAACCAAACTATAAAAACCTGGTCTAATGAAGCTGAAGATGCTCTAAGAAGTGCTTTGAGAACACAGACTGGAACGTCCTCTGTGAACCACATGGAAACATCAATATGAGTGTGAGACAGATTTTATCAAGTGTGTGGACAGCACCGTCCCAACAATGAGATGCTTCCCCAGTAACAAACCCTGGATCCCCAGGGATCCCCAGAGACCTGAAAAAAGTAGTAAACATCAAAAGGAAGGCCTTCGGGCATGGAGACAGAGAGTTATTGAAGCCAAAGCAAAGTCTACGTAAAACAAAGACGAAGATGTGCAAAGAGGACTACAGGAAGAAGTTAGACAGCAGCTCCAGCAGAGGGTCAGAAATGAAAAAGAGTTAAAGGGGATCAGACTGACGGAGGTCTGGACAGGGCTGACTTACACATGTTCTTCAATAGACTCAGTTAAATGGTAAATGATAAAAGTTTCCCCCTTCCTCCACCTTTAGCCCGTCTGTCTCCTGCAGTCAGGTGTAGAAGCATCTGGAGAAACTGATCCAGAACAAGGCTGCAGGTCCAGACGGTTTCAGCTCCAGGGTTCTGAAAACCTGCTCAGATCAACTATGGTGGATTCATCTGCAGCTATTTAACACCAGCCTGATTCAGAATAGAGTTCCTGTGCAGTGGAAAACATCCTGCCTTGTTCCAACCATCTGAACCAGATGACTACAGACCAGTTGTCGTAACGTGGATACTGGATTTGTGACTACCCTCACTAACAGACCAGCGTGTGAGACTAAAAGGTTTTGTGTCAGAGATGATGGTCAGCACCACAAGGGACTCTCACATTTCTCTTCACACCGTACATCTCAGACCTCCAGTACAACTGTCATCCCCAGAAATACTCTGATTACTCTGTAGCTGAGGGGAGTATCAGTGATGGACAAGAAGCTGAGTACAGAGAACTGGTCAGTCACTTTGTGAGAAGGAAACCGTGTTCAGACAGAGGCTTCTTCAGGTCTGCTGAAACACAGGAAGCTACAAGAGGTCGTATACACTGCAGCAATGTGATCATCTACCTTCGGGCGTAACAAAGATTTTTTCTTAATTTAAATGAAGTCATACAGATGTGCGTATTAGCAAGGAGTGACATCAGCATGGACTGACCCTGATGTCGTTCTCCACCCTCAGGCAGTACGGCTGGTTCTGGTACTGTTGGATCTCTCCGGTGATCTCGGCAACCTTCCGTCTCTTGCTGAAGTTGATCAGGTCTTTGCCATGTCGGCGCAGGATGTCGGGGTTTCCCTCCTCTGTCTTCAGGATGTTGGTCAGGTAGATTCCTGGAACACATGAACAGGTTTGAGTGCTGCTTATCTGACACCTGTGGCTCTGACGGACAGGTGAAAGTCTGGGCGTACCAAAGAAGGGAACACAGGGGGGGTTGATGGAGCGCAGTTTAGCTAAATACTTCTTGTAGTGATCTTCACTCAGCTCGTGAGCATCTTCCAGGATTTTTCTCTGTCGACTCGGAATTTGCTACAAACAAAAAGCAGAAAAAACTTGTTTATTTTCTTTTTCTTCAGGAATTTTTTTTTGTATGGAACAGCTCATGTTCAAGACATTTAATGATTTACATTAAACGTTAAATCATCACAGCGGGTGCAGGAAGCAATGAGGTGCATCAAAAACGGACTTTAAAAAATTAAAGAAATTAAATAAAAACAGAAAGAAATAGATAAAAAGCCAGAAATAAAGTTCCAGTTTGGGGAATTAACAGCTGTTCCAATAAAAGGCAGCAAATAGAAAAGTTTTAACTCTGACGTAAAACTGCTGAGTCAGCAGACCTGCAGGTTTCTGGGAGTTTGTTCCACATGTGAGGAGCATGAAGCTGAACGCTGCCTCTCCACGTTTATTTCTGAGTGGGAACAGAAAGTAGACCTGACCCTGATGACCTGAGGGACCTGGTTGCTCCATAACCAACCAGAAGATCCTGAATGGATTCTGGTCCTTAACCATTCAGGTCTTTGTAAACTAGCAGCAGGAAACCAGTGTAGAGATCTCAGGACTGGAGGTCTAGGATCTACTTTCCTGGTCTTAGTGAGGACTGGAGTTTTTCAGCCGGTCTAGAGAGATGTTCTGGTGGACTGAGTCTAATGCAGCTCTGAGATCCAGCAGTACCAGGACTGAAATGTTCCTGCTATCCGTACTCAGGCGGATGCCATTAAAGACCTGAACTAGAGCATCTCAGTGCTGTGGTGTGGCTGAAAACCTGACTGGTCGACATCAGAACAGGTATTTAGTGTCAGGAAGTTGTGTAGCTGCTGGAAGACAGCTTTTTCTAGAACCTGACTAAGAAAGGGGAGGTTTGATATCAGCCTGTAGCTGCTCATGAGGGACGAGTCCAGATTTTTCTTTTTCTGTAGTGGCTTGATGACGGCTGTTTTTAGGGTATGAGGGAAGACACCTGACTGACTGCCTGGTTTTCTAGATGTAGTCAGTAAAGAAAGAAGCAAACTCATTCCAGGCCCGGTTGGATAGAAGTTCTGGGTTACTGACCAGGAGGATCAGTTAGCCTGTTAACAGTAAACCAGGCTCGAGTTTTATTGTTGTTCTTAACAATGATGTCAGAAAGAAAGATGGTCTGAACTTCTCAGCTCCAGGTTAGAAACCCTCAGTCTCTCTTTACAGATCTCAGAGTGAACCTGCAGCTTTGTTTTCCACCACCTGCGTTCAGCTTTTCCACCTTCTGGTTTTCCAGCTCTTACCACGGAGCGTTTACTTCCACCTCAGTGGGAGCAATGACATCAATAATGATGTAATCTTATCAGTGAAATGATCCACCAGCTCATCAGCTGAAGTCCGGAAACAGTTCAGTGGGATTTTCATCAATGTACCCGTTCTTGATAACCTCTATTTGGGATTTTTTGTTGACAATAACAGCATCTCAGAGAAAACACAGGAATGATCAGACAGAGCAACATCCATCAGCACAAGCTGGGAAACATTCAGACCTTTAGACCAGATCCAGACAGGTAGCATGTGGGAGGCCAGATCCACCAGTTTGTCCACCAGTCTGTCGGGAAGGATGGAGTTAAAGGCAGAGCTGTAGTCCACAAAAAACAGCTGCATGAGGGGCTGTTACAACGGCGTCTTCCACGGATCTGTTCACCCTGTAAGCAAACTACGCTGACAGAGCACAGGTTGTTTATTCTGTGGGTTTAACTGTGCTTTTAGGGAAACATTCAGTTTGAGACCGACGGCGAGAGCGTTCGGATCGTAGGACTCGACACCGTGAACCAAATCTCCGAGCTGACGTTAACAGATCCGGACAGCGTCAGTAAGAGTCTGCTGTACCGGACGGTTGCCACCGGTGGCGGAGACGTCATCGAGAAGGGACACTCGGAGCAGGATGCCTGCTTCGGACGGGACGCCTTCGCTAAGGTTCCAGTGGGGGGGTCTGCAGGGTGACCGCTTTATGGAGTGAAATTAGTCTCATAATTTTTACAGAGGTCTAAAACTCTTCCAGTCCACGTTTCAGTCAACACTAAAATATCAGCAGTTTGAATATGAATTTGTAACTTTACACACAAACTGCACTCGTTTAAATTTTCCATCATTATAGATTTTCCTGCTACTTTTATTTTACATTACATTCATTTTCTAAACTATAATTGTGTAAAACCACATACATTTGCTCTATAGGTCTTAAAGTTTAATTTGTTTTTATGTGTTGATGCCAGAATAATAGAACAAAAAAGTAAAGATAATTCTATCTAAACTCGTCTACTGTGTGCGGAAGAAATAAATCCTAATCCTATGTGTGTGTGTGTCTATGAGGTCGAAGGTAAAAATCTGAGCTAAATATGATTGCTTATAGTTTGTGTGTACAGTTATTTAGATGTTTAAATGCATATTTGCAATAAACCAAAGTTCTTAAAAATGGTTTCCAGGTTTTAGCTGTAATGAGACTAAATTCACTCCGTACATGTTTATCGTCGTCACTGCGACATGTTTGTTTATTTTGTTTGGATGCCTCCCCGTTAATCCCATCAGGCGCTCTACGAGCGGCTGTTTGGATGGATCGTGAGCCGCATCAACAGCATCATTGAAGTCAAAGACTACAACCCAGTGCTTCATGGGAAAAACACGGTGATCGGCGTGTTGGATATCTACGGTTTTGAGATATTTGACAACAACAGGTTTGTTTGTGTTTTAACATCTCATTGTTTTTCTCTGTAAACGTCCACACTCGTTGCTGGTGTTGCTTAACCATCTGTTGCTGTGTCGCCGGGCAGCTTTGAGCAGTTCTGCATCAACTACTGCAACGAGAAGCTGCAGCAGCTTTTCATCGAGCTGATCCTCCGTCAGGAGCAAGGAGAGTACCAGAGAGAGGGCATCACCTGGCAACACGTGAGGAAAACACACACACACCTGGCAACACGTTGCCTGGTCCTCAAGGCGAACTATCCTGCAGGTCTTAGGTGCACCTGTTGCACCTGATCCACATGAAAGGCTCATTAGCAGACCTGCGCAGAGCTTGTCAGAGAATAAGACCTGCAGGATAGTGGGCCTTGAGGACCAGGGTTGGGGAACTCTGCTCCACGCCATGTCCTCTACGCCATGTCCTCTACGCCGCGTCTTCTACGCCATACTACCTTATTAACAGTTGTCATGGCAACACTCAGATGCTGTAACCGTGGTTTTCTTTACATGCAGATTGATTACTTCAACAACCAGATCATCGTGGATCTGGTGGAGCAGCAGCATAAAGGCATCATCTCCATCCTTGACGAGGCTTGTCTCACAGTTGGTAAAGTCACCGACACGGTCTGCCTGGACAGCATGGACTCCAAACTGGCTCAGCATCCTCACTACACGTCCCGCAAGGTGAGGACAGCTGCAGAAGCCAGCTGATCCCAACAGAGTCGGCTTTCTGCACAGAGCAGGACATGATGATGATGATGATGAAACCGTGTGGGCAATAATTTGTGGTAGTTATTTTTGAACTTGTTAAAATAGTTTACATTTCCATTTGAGGATGAATTATTTCTAATGTTAATGTCTCTAATGTTTCTAATGTCTACCATTATGGTGTAATCTCACTTTGATTAATTTATTAACCCTTAGAACCTCCAGCAGATCGCCCCGAGGTCCATCTCTTCCATCACCAGGAGCGGTGGTGTGTATTTAGCTGATCTACGGAAGTTTTCCAGCATTTCTATCCGTCCAGGAGGTTTACAATCCAGCCACTAAATGTAGTTTTATTCAGAGAC
>JBAFSZ010000005.1:36137665-36148463 GCA_036919955.1 Melanotaenia pygmaea
AGATGTTAGTAGAAACAGTCTGCATGCTTCATTTTACACACCTGTGGCCATGAAAGTGATTGGAAGCCCTGATTTCATTTATTTGGATGGGTGAGTGAATGCTTCATCTGCAGGATCTGCTCTGTCTTTCATTGTTGGAAATGAGGCTTTGGGCAGCTAATGGAAGTACCAGAACCACTCTATGTGCTAGTGTCTGCAGATGTCTTTCTTAAGAAGTCGTCCCAACATGTAGCAGCTAGTAAAAGAACAGGTTGGAAAGTAGCTTTGGTCCTTCATTCTAAGACCCAGCAGAGTGGGACCAGACTGGAAGCTGGAGGTCTAGAAGTGATGCAACGCTTAGGAAACATGTAGAGGAGTTTTTATTTCTCCACAAAGCTTTTTAGTGCTGTCCCAGTTTCCATCAAGACAGTCTCCATTTCCTTCAGCTCCTTGTCCACTTGGTTAATAGCGGTGATGGTTCCCTCTGCACCTGCAGAACCTCCTCTGAGGACACGGCTGCTGCGGTGCTGGGTGGAGTCTCTGGCCTCACCCTCTCCAACCACAGCTGCAGCACCGCCCCCCCAGCTGGAGTCCCGCCCACAGAGCTGGAACACTCAGGAAGTAGAAAGAAATATTATTTACCACTAAAATTGCTACCAGTCTCTGATGTATCTGTGCATGTTCATTTTCTAGATGAAAACAAGGGAACAAATGAGCTGATTCTCCTCTCTGGCGTGTCTTCCCTCTGACATGGTGTTGACAGCATCTCCACCCGTCACGGCTGGGGTTGAGTGCTGTCCCTTAAGGCATTATCCCCTCATCTCTGATTGTTAATGTGCTCCACCTGCGCTGTGTTCTTTATATACCTGTGTGTGACAACCTCTCTCTGCCAGATCGTCTTGGTTTATCCCTGTATGCTTCCAGCCCTCATCTTCTGCCTGCCAACCTATTTTGACCTCTGACTCATTTTGACCTGGATTTCCTGATTCTGCCTTGCCCATTCTGGTAACTCTGTTGTTCTGACCTTTGGATTATCTTCAGGATTTGGATATTGGATTACGGACCTAACCACTGTCACTGGAAGGATCTCTCTGGATTACCTTTTGGAAGGCTCAACCTGGAGCTTTTACCAATCAACCAACCACCCTACCCCATTTTAACTTTCCCTGGTTCAGCTGTTTTGACAGTCTCTCATGGGAATTCCTCTAGCAGCCCCTGTCCTCACTCTTGGAGAAATCTGTTGTGTGGACTCCTTCACTCCTCTGGTACGTGGTCACATTCAGCAGATTCCTGTCCCTGATTATTCTGTCTGCTCACCCTTGCTCTCATATGTCCACAGTCGAGCCGCCAGAAAGGAACCAGAAGCTTCCATTCTGACTACATTACAGACACACAATGAGTCAATCTCTGCGGGGAGTCTATATAGGGTAGACGACCAGGTGCACACTGATGATGATAAAGATGGTATGCAGGTGAGAGCCAAGATTGCTGGAACAGAGGGATTCCAGGTAATGTAGTGCTGGGACTGGTGGTTAGAACTCAGGAGAAGTGGAGCGTACCCAAGAGGCGGCTGTAGGCATGACAATCAGGATTGCAGTTCCACATTCTGGAGAAATCCTCTTCCCTCTTTTCCCCCCTGAGCCATTATGGAAATGATGTGAGGAATATATTACAGGCAGTCATCTGACCTTTTAAAGCCACCATGTGGGCGGGGCAAGGCGCTCCCTCATGTGCACCAACTTTAGAGATGATTCTGATTTATAATTGGAAACAGGCGTGGGACGTACGTGCACATTATTTTAGAAATCTGGAATTTTTTGTGCACCGTGTTTCCTTTTTCCCTATACCTGTAGTCATCATTACTATGCACAGTTTTAGACATCAGGCCCCATACCCGAGTCTCCAACACCTGCATAGCATCATTGATTTAGAGAAGACATCTTCTTGCTTCCTTTTGCTGTTTAACTCTCACTAGATTTCTGAACCTGATCTAACTTTATAGATGTGTTTATGGCTGTCTAATGACTAGTAGATTTTACTGCTGTATCATTAGCAAACCTCATTAATACTAAAGTTATATCAAATAAATGCAAACATCTAACTGAAATAATGTTATCAACATTTTGTGAAAGTAACAAGGATCTGTCTGAAAACAGTGCATATAATAACAAACACTGGATTAACGACTTGGCATGAGCGTTACATCTATATAATTTAAATATGGTTGCCAAATTTTCAAAAAGATGTATTGTTTTGTTAGACAGTGTGTGATTATTTTCCAGGGGAATGCAACCATTCAGCTCCAAAGACCACTTGTTAAGAGAGAGGGGAGTTGGACTTCCACAACACTGTACTACACTTCTTACCTACACGTAAGGCAACTTCCCTGAATTTTGTTTTATTTAGAAAACTGTGAAAACTTTTAAAGTTCCGCGATAAAAAAAGATCAGGATCTAATGGAATATTAATTCCTAAGATTGTGGTTAAAGTGGAGCAGATGTCATGCAAGAACAGCCTCGCCTTCTTAGATCTTCTTACATCAGGTACAACGCAGGAAGGAACCGACTTCAACATCACATCTGAAGCACATCTATTAGATTTAAATTAATGTGATTTTTCTAGTGTGAGATATAATTAACGTAGAAAGTTTTAATTAAACAGCCTGTACTGACCATTAATAGCAGCTGACACGCTCTTGATATAAATCGGTCCCAAGCCATTTATCAATTGCAACCCCAAGATCTGACACCTATTTCAGTCTGGATTTATGCAAACCCGGTTTTGGGCACCCATTCAACAACGGGATACATTCTAGAAAGAAATTTAGATGCACTCTCCTCAACATCACAAAAGACAGGCAGCATCATGTCAAGACCCAAGGTAGTCCTCAAAAAGACCTTAGCTGGCGAGAACAACAAAACATTTGATTGGGTAAGTCATATTTCCTAATCACGTGTTAAACTGACATGAGAAATCCTCTACTGAAGCGATCCTCCCAGTATTGAATTTCTTTTATACCATATACCATATATCTAGAATCTAGAATCTTATTTACAGTCATGAGTACAAGTTAATATTGTCTTTAGGGTGTTTTAGGTCAGTGGCTTCCAACGTTTTTTTCTTGGGGACCCCCTTCATGCATTTACTGAAAAGCCAAGGACCCCCTGCCCCACCCTGTGCTGAAGGCATGCTTGGTTTTAATGCTTTCAAAAGGGATATCATCATAAAGACTGTATTCTGGCTGAGTCCTGTCCTTCCATCAAGCCAGTGTTGATTAAATTAACATATAACTTTACTTTTTTTTAAAAATGGGGACAATGTGTGGACATTAATCCCAATGGCCCTGAATGTCCAAAACCTCAGGGACCCCCTGAGCTCTTTGGGGGACCCCCTTAGGGCACCCCTAACCTAGATTGGGAATCACTGTTTTAGGTGACAGTCTCACTTTCAAGCCAAGACACTGGTGAACCTCCCACCAAATTTTAATCAGCTGCTTCAAAACTGGGTTGTCTGAGCAACTGTTTACAGTCTTAGAGTTATGTTTATAGATGAAACCACTGTACCCATCTTCACTCAGGCAGTGAAGTGCAATTTGTGTTCAAGAGCAAGCATCGCTGCCCTCAAAAAGGGATGAGATAAATCTCATCTGAGCTGCCAGGTAGTATTTTTTTAAACTGGGAAGCCTTGATTCTGCCTATCAAAGTGAGATTGCAGGTCCATCCAGCTTTGTAACTCGTCTTCAATCTGACTGAGCAGCAGGTGGTTTTTCAGTTTGTACCAGCTTTTAAGGTTACTGTCTACAATAATCCCCAGAAGTTTAATACTATTTGATGGCTTTTTAAATGGGCGACTTTGCTGTAGTGTTGAATGATCAAAGTTTTTCAGTGGAATAATTTAACTTTTTTATCAATTCACATTGAAACCTGTCAGGTTACAAAAAGTATTTCCCAGAGATTATAATTGATAAAGAGAATTTTGTAGATCTTTTAAATATAAAATAATGTAATCCACTCATAAATTAATTTTATGAACATTCAGACCCACCTGAAAGCCTTTTATTTCTGGATCTGTAAATTGCTTCAGGTTATGGCTCAGTTGTCAAAATAAATAGTCCTTCAGACAAAGGGCATCTCTGTGGACTCGATCTACCTAAGAGAAACGTGGATGAAATTTGTCTATTGGTGCTGACTTTTGTCTGGGGTTTGTAGTTGAGAGTTTTTACCCAATTAATAAAAAAATGGGCCCAACCCAACTTTAGCAAATACTTTAAATAAAAATGGTCACTCTAGCCTAACAAAGGCTTTTCAGCATCCAAATCCACAGCTAAAATGGTCTCCATTTCTGATTTTGTTAAATGAATAACATGAAAAAACTTACATATGTTATTATCTGAGATGTTCTTTGAAATGAACCTGCTCTGGTCTGAATTTATTTATTGCGCTAGCTATTGGTCAAGTCTGTTAGCCAGGGCTTTGGAGATTAACTTGTAATCAGTATTTAACAGTAAAACCGAATGAAGAGCACTTTAATGAATTTCTCATTTTTTGTATATCACAGTAATTAAGGCAGTAGAAAATGAATATGGGAAAAATTGAGTTTTGGAAGTTAACTTGAAGATGTCCACGAGAAGTGGGAGCAGTAGATCCTTCAATTCTCTGTAAAACACAGGAGGAAATCCAGCTTCTCCTGTTGATTTATTTGCTTGTAATGAGCTGTAAAATTACAGAAATTAGTTACTGCTGTTAACGCATGATTTTGACAGCATTAGACATTCAATGTCTTGATGTTGGTTTTCTTTATTTAACCCTGTATATGGTAGACTGTCCACCTGCCTGTTTTCTTTTGCTTGTTTATTTATTGAAAACTTTTAAATAAACCATTGAATATCTAAAAAGATCTCAGAACTTTGTTTTAAAGTGAGAAACAGGAAGGGATGTCAAACCGTTGTCGCTGTCATGAAGAAGTTCCATGGCAGCAGCGTTCCCAGACCAAGCATGAAGAAGATTAACCAAACACCAAAGTACCTGCAGGAGGAAGGAGATCACAAGGAGTTAACAAAGTGAACTAAGCCCAGATAGCAGACATGTTTGGGCTAAAACCAGCTTACTTCTGGCACTTATGGCTCAGTCAAGGCACTGGCAAGAGTTTTTTTGGGCCAGAAGTGGACCAGATGTAATTTGCTGGCCTGGTTTGGATAATTGTAAGTCTTCTGTGGGCCAGAACTGGTCCTGATATGGGAAGCCTTCCTAATGGTAATTTCCCTGTGGGCCTCATGTGGTGGTCATATGACTGAGTTCTGGTACTGATACACATTTGGTCAATGCTGTGAAGGCCACATTTAGGCCAATCATTTGTTACTAACTGGGTGGTAGACGATCTCATTCTGTTTGTTTTTCATTAAACTGAATGGAGACGGGTGTGTGTGTGTCTGTCTGAGTGTTATCAGTTTATCTCTGAGCTGCAGGTGGCCATTTATCTTCATGCTGCACAAACATGAAACTTTCAGCTCAAACAACATTTAGTCCGGACAACCAAATCAACACTGTTCAAATATCAATCACTTAATTAATCAACAAATCAATCAATCAATGGTGTCACCAGTTTTAGGTCGTTTATTTCAGGTGAGAAATACAAAGTCAAAAGTCAGAGGTCTTCAAGGACTTTTGATAATCATTAACCAGAAAAGATTGACATATTATTTTACCTGAGCAATTTTTTAATGATCAGATTTCATTTGAATATTGTCTTACTTGTCTTTTGGTGGGTTAGTGGCCATTTTCAGCAGAGAAGCAGCGAAGAAGTGTCAGTGTGATATGGAGGAGGTGCCGCTGACTGAAGGAGGGCTCCAGGAAGACTGTTTAAAACAGTTGTTAGAGAGATAAGGGTAGTCCAGAGTTTCTGAACAGCCCAACCAGGAAATCCAATACACTAATTTATTTATGGTTTTATGACACATCAGCGAATTCATTGAAATAAAAACAAGTAAAATACAAAAATCTGAGATCAGTAAACTGTAAAAACATTACTACCCATTTAAAAAATATTTAAAAAAATTCAGATCTATTATCTACTGTTACTTAAAATATGTAGGAAATGTTTAACAAAGGTTTTCTATTAAAAGATGGCTTTTTTATCATAATAAATAAAATTCCTTCATTTAAAGTCTCACTGAAATTCGAAAAGCTGTGACATCATTGTGAGATCATCGACCTGAAAATCATGACAACATGACAGGCTGTATTTAAAGATGGACCTGTAACCATGGCAACATCCCTCGAACACATGTATGATGTGAAAGTGGCACGTAGACTAGGATTAGCCATGAGACATTCAAGGACCCATCTGAAACTGAAACCTGATACCTACAACTGGCTAGCTACAGTTGAGCACACAGCTGGATACTCTAATTTCTGCGTGTACTTGAACACACCCTGATGTCATAATGCTGAGAAAAATGTAAGAATATGTTATGGTGCAATTAGGGGTTAGGGTCTACTGTTGTGTGTAAGAGATGGATGAATCAGAACCAATCAATTAATAATAACCTGAATGTAATTAATCTGCTGGTCAAATAATCTGAACAGAAAACAATCATATAAAGAAATTAATGAAGATGTTTCTTTACCGTAAATGTTTGGTTCTCCAGATGTTTTTATTGTCTATATGTTTACTTTCCCCGGATATTTATTTAGTTCAAATGTTTATTTACCTCAGATGTATATTTACTCCAAATGCTTGGCTCTCCAGATGTTTATTTGGTACAGATGTTTATTCCAAACATTTGGTTCTTTAGATGTGTCCTTTGTCCAGATGTTTGTCAATAAGTTTATTTTTTCCAGATGTTTATTTGCTACTGAGGCTTCTCTTCTCCAGATTTTTGGTTTTCCAGATGTTCCTTATCTTTTCAGACGTTTTTTTTTTTTTTTCTCCTGACGCTTGGTTCCTTAGACCCTGGGTTTTCTAGATCCTTTTTCACCAGACATTTATTTTCTCTGAACATTTAATGCTCCAGATGTTTGGTTCTTCAGATATTTACTTTTTCCAGACATTTGGTTCTCCAGATGTTTGTTTTCTGATGAATACCCCAGCTTATCTCAGCTGGAGTTATTTGATTGTTCTCAGTAAGTTCTGGTTGAGTCGTGTCGTTGTAAAACCTTCCTTCTGTCACGTTTATGCCTCAGAGATCTTCCTCCTGTTGTTCTTCCATCTCAGCAGAATCAGTTCTTCTCCATAGTTGACCTTTGACTTTTAGCCTGTGATATCAGCTTGTTCTGTGGACTTTGGATCAGTGTAAATAACAGGATGTGATAACAGCCCAGTGAACTGGTATTTATTTTCCTCGTATAGAGTATCATGTCAGATGTTGATAAATGAAGCAAACAGATAATCAGCAGATCAGGTAAACTGTAATAACGAGTTTCAAGTTTTCAGTCAGTTTTAAATGTATTTCTGTTAAGATAAGTAGAAACTTTAAAGAAAGTCAATAATAATTGATAGCAAATCCAATCCTAATTAAAGATGTAAGCAGCGTTGAAGGCCCTTGCACCTCTGGTGCCGCTCCAGCCTATTGCACCACCTCATCAGCTGACAACCTCCCTCCTGCAGCACGACCGCTCTCGCTTGCAGCCATATACCCATTCTTCCAGAGTTTATCTCCATCAAGAGGTGATTTTCCTCATGAGAGGATCAACTTGCATCTCAGTCTGACCAGTGATAACATCTGAAGCGTTCATGACCCAGCGACCTTGTTTCTTACAAACTGTTGATTTCTCACAAAGTTGAACATGATTTCATCATGAGGAAAATTCCACGTGGCCACTAGGTGGTGCTACAGTCATTATTCATGTAGAACCATGTTCAGGTTGGAACTTTAATGAAGCCAGGAAAATATCACCTCCATAGGTCAACTGGCGGCAGGGTTAGAGCCACTTCCTGTTTCATAGTTAATGATATAACCATCAGAGGAAGCCATTTTAATCATGATGCTGCAAGAAGTCAGTCAACTTTTCAACCATGAGTTCATGAAGGATGATATTATTGAGTTTGAATTAGTTTTACAGGTATTAATCTTCCAGAGGTTTCCTGCATTAAGGGGTGATTGTCCTCATGAGAATAGCAACTGGCCCCTCAGACTGATCAGGGATGAAACCTGAGTGTTCTTGGCCATGTTTTGGACAAACTGATTGAAATAAATACACAGAGAATTATGATTCTGGGCCTAAGGCATTGATAACATCTGGAAATGAAGAGGCTTTTTTGTGTGGTTCGGCATATGTTGAATATCATCAATGTCAGTCTGCCACAGTGCTGCCATCTGCTGACACAAATAAATCCTGGATTGCATGGCTTTTCCAATGTCCATACATTTTGCCACCATGTAATTCTTGAAGGCGCAGTGTGAAAATCCGAATCCAAATATTGACAAGTAGATGTGGTCAGGATGGGATGGTCATGTTGCTTGGTCATTTTAGTTCAGATTTGTTGCTATATGCGGATGTTACATACCTTTCGGTTATGATGGATAGACATCAAAGTTGGCTGGGGTTATTCTGATCTGGTGTTTGTGATTATGGAAAGTTTTTGGTAAAATTTGTTGCCAATATATTTTCTATGTAGTTTTCTATATATGTTATGTTTAATTGTTGACAAGCTGAAAATTGGAGTGCAATTATGTAATAATTGATCGAAAGAATGGTGTTACGACCCTAACTTAAGGGGTAGGGAAGGGTGTAAGAAGGACACGGTGAGGAGAGGTGTTACTTCAAAATAAAAGCACATTTATTTACAATTCCCGTGAAAAGTGATGGACAACCTGTAAAACAAAATAAAGATGATCTGGGGTTAGCGGGGGTCAGGGAGAGAGGAAATGTTTAGGGTCAAGCAGCTGAAGGCCGAAGCCCTGAGGGGTTAGGGATGAAAGAAAAATCCCTTTTCCCAAAGGCGAAGGAGTGTGCACGGTCCATCCCCCCAGGGACCCTTTCCCCGAAACGGTTGCGGTTACGGCGTCGGCCGTACCGCACTTCTGTCCAGCCCTCCATGGCTGACAGGATCAAATAAGTATTTTTTAATGTGTTTTTTTATTTGTCTTTTATTATAAAAAATTAATTAAATGAGTTTTAAAATGTTCGAACTTAAACAACAAAGGTAGGTGTGCCGAAAAAACTAACTAAAAGCAAAAAGCGACGACGTTTCGACTGGAATGTGTCTTCGTCAGGTCGAAAGTAAATAAAAAAACAAAGAAAAGGCACACAAATAACTGTTAAGACTGGCTAAGGCTAAAGGCTCTGTGATGCAGCAGCAAGGTCTGATAGATGTGCTCACCACGAGAGCTGAGCACAGAATGAGCTCTCTCTCTCTGCTGCTGCTGCTTTTATGCCCTCTGTTCTAGTTCGTGTTTTCGGTATTCTTTATGATTATGCTCCCCTAAAACGAATTAACCCCCTACCCACTGGTTTTTAACAATTTTTAACACCCTTTTTCAGTTTTCGTAGTCCAATGAAATATTTTAAATGTGAAATTATGAATTTGAAATATAGAATTTTTAACCCTTTTTATTCCGAATATTTTTAATGTATAATTTAGGTGTGAAATGAAATGAAAACATTGGGATTAAACAAATGAAATTATTGGGGTTAACGACATTGAGGTAAGGGTCAGGTCAAAGGTCAAGGGTAGGTCAAAGGGATTTGCGAGGTTAGAACATCAAGGTCAAGGTTAGGGCTAGGGCGTACGGGTAGCGCCTGTCCCCAAGAGGAGACCGACGGGGCACGGTCCATCCCGCGGACAGCCCCCCGTCCCGGACGCGGTGCTGTCTGTTGACGACGGCCGGCATCCCGGCCGCGTCGAACTTCAGTCCACGGTATGGTGGACGTCATGCTGCTCAGGATGAGCTAGTTGTATGTTTTTTTTAAAATGTAATACCAAATAATAAGGTTAAGATAAAAGAAAATACGAAGAAAAAAACGTGAAATAAATTCAAATAAACGTCAAAAGAAAATCCGTACAAAATATGAAAAAGCCTTCCGCGACGTTTCGACCCAGTTGGGTCTTCCTCAGGCAAATCGGCACGAAAAAAAAGAAGTAAGACGAGTCTCCAATTGATCAGTCTGGATCTGTGGGCTCTCTCAGCGAGAATGAGAGGAGGAGAGAAGCGTGCTGCAGCAGTGCACTCCTAGGCCCGCCCCTTTTTTTTAGAAGTTTCGAACTCCCAAGAATTTTTAATACCACCCTAAAAACAGCCAAATAGGAATGATAATTGAATGAGAAATAAAGAAAGAGCTGGAAGAATATTTTTAACCTGTCCCAATCATGAGAATAAATTAAATGTATTTTTTATATTTCTTTTATTTTTTGTATTTATTGTAAATGAAATAAAAAGAGCTTGAAGAATATTTTTAACAGGTCCCAATCATGAATATAAATTAAATGTAACTTTTTATTTTTTTCTGTGTTTTTGTATGAATGTATTTATGTAGCCAAATGAATTTATAAATTTTTAATAGTTATTGTAAATGAAATAAAAAGAGCTGCCAGAATATTTTTAACAGGTCCCAATCGTGAGAATAAATTAAATGTATTTTTTAATATTTAATGTGTTTTTTAATATTTTTATGTGTTTTAAATGTATTTATGTAGCTAAATGAATTTATAATTGTAATGTAAAAATTCCAGGTTCTGTGGGGTTGAGGTTATTGTGAGTGTTGGGTAATGGTTAGGTTAGGGCGAAGAGTTTGGGCCCCTCTTCCGAAGAAGTGGGGCTGTGCACGGTCCTTCCCCCGGCGGAAACCACCATCCCCACCTTGATTACGGTAGGTAGGAC
>JBAFSZ010000006.1:7600-22756 GCA_036919955.1 Melanotaenia pygmaea
CTCTCCAAAACAGGAAACCAAAATCCAGTCGCCCTTTGCTCCCTTCACTGGCTCCAACATTTTCTTTCCTTTCTTCTTCTCCTCTATGGGATGGACTCCATAGGAGATTGGGACCCAGAGTGACAAGCGGTGGCCCGTGCATGCCTTTGGCTCCCTATCCAAACTGTTTCGGGTATTTTGCTGATTCAGGGGGAGTCATCGAGAAATAACGCCAATCCCTAACCCCCCATATTCAATATTTTCTTTAACTTCATTTATTATCACATCATAATGTGAATCTCACAATAAACCTACACGACAATACAGACATAAAAGATGTCATACATTACTGCATGATTAATCAATGACATTTATTCAATCATGATATGTACATATGTATATTTATTTATGTTGATGTTACGCTCAGTGTTTGCAAGAGTTTTCTCTATTGTGTCTCCTGTATTTTCTATGCAGTTGTATTTAAAATGTTCTCTTTTCAGTTCTTACTCCTAAAGCTTCTGTAAAAAAATAAACTTAATTAACATTTTCATTGCCTAAATGTAAACACAAGGAAAAATCTAAAGTGGCTGATTAAAACAAACAGATTTACTTTTAATAATATGCTTGAAATCTGTAAAGCCTTAAATGACATGAAATCTGAATGGAACAAATGTACTATCTGCTGAGATGGTAACTCAAACTTCCTGTCAATGTCTCACCATCTATTTATTTATGAAACCAGACCCCACTAACTTGGAAGACAAACAGTTTAACAGTCAAAAAAAACAAACATTACACATTCAAAGATTTTGTTGAGCATAGGGCTTGATTCTCTGGGTACAAATGCAGAGCTCAGGTGAAGGTTAAACATGGTAGTGTAAAGGTGGAGGATGAAAAAAATGAGAAACACATGACAGACTTCATTTTTTCATAAGCTTCTGTCGGTCCAAAAACTTCTGCCGTCTCTCAACTGGAATCTCATCAAGACTGATGCCATGATTACTGGCCCTGGGAAACAGACAGGTGGAAGCAGAAAGATGGGTAGGGACAGACAGGTGGACAAACACAGAAATTGATCGTGTAAACAGACAAAAAACAAAAATTATACAAAGTTCTTTGGAAAATTGCCAACTGTTTTTTCATAGCTGAACTTGGAATCCTACATAAGAGGAAATCTTTAAGATTACACATGATAATCTGATTACAAATATCACTGGTTTCTACATGGCTTCACTCCATCAGTCTTGGATGAATCCTTTATTATTTATTAGGATAAATTCTAGCAGGAGCTCGGGTATGACTGGCCAGTGAGCCCTGGTGTGGTCTGCTTGTAGTGTGATAGCAAACAATCTAGTCTGTTAACCAAGAGAGGAATGGATGTCGGATTGTATCTATGTATCATTGCTCATTGTTTACTAGCACTGAACAATTTCCTGAAAATGGCAGCTGTCAGCCAATTGACAAGCCAGATTTTATTTTATCTTCTTGGTCAGAAGGCCTGTCCGAGAATATCACCCCTAGCAAGCAGTTGATTTAACTGTGTGGTCATGTTCAGGTGGTTTGGTCTGCATGAGGAGATTTTGATGTAAAAGCAACCCAGACCAAAGCAAGGTAAAATTTCTTGCGAAATAAAAGAGTCTGCTAGACTATCCTGGTTAATGTGCCCATAGACAGCTCTACTCCTGGACCTCATGTTTATTATGTGAGACAGTTTTACTCCTGGATCTCTTGGATTTATCATTTAATAATGGTAAATCATTTTAAATTTCATTTCAGACAGATGGGACTCAAAGATTCTGAGTCTATTATTCCTGTCATCATTTATGTTTTATAAATTTTGGGTTCTTACCCTCCAATGAGGTCTGGAGGAGTGGGAAGAGGTTTGTCAAAACCATCTCGGCCCATAAGCCAATATGTGTCCTCTGTGCCCTTTACCTAAGGTAGAAACAGAAACATGAGTGTCAAAGACTGGACCTGACCAGTTTAATACTGATCAAACTGGTTCTGACCAACTGTTATCAAAGAATAGCTATCTTTATCATTGACATATCTGTTTATTGTTCTCTTTATAAATGTCTGTGCTGGTGAGTGTACCTGTGCCTTCCTCGTCTCCATGTGGTACCCCGCTTTGAGACTGGTGAGGACTTTGACAGTATTCAGACTGATGTGGATCCTATAGGCTGAAAACAAAATAAAAAAATAAGTCAAACCCAAGTACAGATAAAAATTAATGTACTTTACAAATGATGGCATAAGAAATGCTGAACTCTTGCCTCCCTCATATTTAGTCACTGACAGACTTCCTGAAAGGTAGACACTTTTTATTCTATTGAATCACCAACTTACCAAGCTTGACTGAATACTGTAACGTATTTAATCTGAAAGTACACTTTGTTGTGACCCACTATATTAGCATGCCTGCTTGTTAACTCACTGTCTTCTGAATTCACTGTGTGGGACGTTTAGTTTCTCCTCTGCCTCCTTTAAAGACTATCTGTAAATTTGTGCTGAGATTAGAATGTTGTGAGTCAGTGTTCTGAACTGAATTGAAATTGATCTTAGCTTTACATACGCAGGCCACTGGATTCCATTAGCGAGGCTGTGGTCACCGTGTCTCCAAACAGACAGTACCTGGGCATAGTAAGGCCAACCACACCGGCTACCAGAGCGCCTAAACACAAACAGTGCTTTTCAAAATTTTCTTCTTGTTTTCTAAGACAATGCTTCAAAACCAAACTCCTGATTGGGAAAGATTTCACTGTTTACATACCTGAATGTAACCCAATGCGTATTTTGACTTTGATCTCAGGCATGTGTTTGATCTTAAAGGCTCCGATTGAATGAAGGATGTCCAGAGACATGTTTGAGACCTCAGCTGCATGTCGATTCCCATTCCTGTTGGGAACACCTGAAGCCACCATGTAAGCATCTCCAATAGTTTCAACCTGTAAATGGAATTTATTCTTCATAGTACTTACATTTTATAAACACATTTAGGTACACATTTAAATATGACTTAATGCCGAGTGCAGAATTTATCAAATTAAAACATAAATTTTCACTTTATACATACATGAATATGAATAAACAGACACACTTTATCCACACACACACACACACACACACACAGACACATACTGTATATATACACTGATCAAAGAAATAAAGGGTTTAATGTGTGTGTGCGTGTGTGTGTGTGTGTGTGTGTGTGCGCACGTGTAGAAGGAAGAATAGAGAAGTGTTGGTTGGACGGTGGAAACCCTAAGGCCATTTTCACAGATGAAAAAGATAACATGAGGGAGAATAATGGGAGAATGCTAGAAAAAAAGGTATATCTACACTGGGCTTAGATGGGCCCATTGTGGAGATAATAAAAACACTTTGGTACATAAAAGCACATAATTCAGACATTCACAACATAGGAAAGCACAAGGCTTGGCGAAGGGGGGGGGTCTCATGCAGCCAAGTGTGGACGTAGCTAAACTTAAGTGCATCCAATCAACCTGCCACCCGGGAGAGGAGGGAGGGGGGACAGTGTCCAACCAAGGCAGTAAAATCATAGGGGAGGTGTGTCTGTAATGGTGTATATGAGTGTGCTTGCTTGTGTGTTAGTATAAGTAAGTAAGCCTGTGAACTTTCTCCCAATTCCTTTCACCAGCCTCTGCCACCAGAAGATAGTGAGGTGACCTTGGGAGCTGATCCAGAAAATGGGAGGGGGCGGGGGATGGGGATGCCCCCCATCCCCATCCCCCGCCCTTTCCCAGTGCATCCATCGGCATAATATTCCAGGGGATTTGATAACCAGCCATCCAATGCCAGTACAGGGAGCCAGATTAAGATGATAGCATTTGTTTTGGTTCAGGCTAGAGCATGTTTCATCTGCCTTGTGTCTCACAGTGGTCTCACTGTCTACTTAAAAAGCAATGGAAAAGAGAAAGTTGTTGTTTGGCATTTTCATTAAAACCCATTAATAAAAGCAGTTTATAGAAACACAATTAAATGGATAAAGTTTCCACTTCTAATTGGCACTATTTTCCTAAAAGATGGAAAATCTGGTTAACTTTAGGAATGTACCAGAACCATAAGCTGCTGATGAAACAAGGTAATTAAGAGCCCTGAAATATCAACGTTAGAGTTGAAAGGTCAGTTATGTTAGTGAGTAAAAGGCTCTAGATAAGGACATGCCTTACCTTATAGACATCATGAGTACCAATGATGGCATCAAACATGGTGTACAGGTCATTCAGCAGGTCGACAACCTGCACACACAGTGTCAGTTAAACATTGAAGGACAAAAACAACCAACAGTGGAACAGTTTGTACCTCAATGGGCTCACTGAGAGCTGAGATGGTTGTAAATCCAACTATGTCACTGAAATAGAGTGTGCAGTCTGAGTAATGTTCAGGTTGGACTGGTTTTCCTTTCTTCAGAGCCTGAGCCACGGACCTGAAACATAGAGAAAGTCATATTAAACCACTTTTCTGTTTAGATCCAGATAAACTACTTCATTCATTCATTCTCAAAACCTGATTATCACTGTCATGTTCAGGATACAGATGTTCTCCATTTAAGCCAACCTTTGTCTTCTAATGACTCGGCAGAAACTCCTGTTTTTATTTTGAGGGTCTGACAGTGACACTTACCCAGGTGAGTATATACACCTGCTGGATCACCCTACGCTTCATCCACCCACTTATTAAGTCAGGAGGTGATCAACTAACATTTTAGACAAACTGAGTCTCACTTTGGCAGCAGCTGTCCAACCAGCTTGTCTGTCTTGCTCCTCTCGACTTCCAGCTCATCTGTACGTTCTCTGATGAGATCCTCCAAGTTAGAGCTGTACTGCTCCAACATCCTCAACATGGAGTCAATGATGTTCGCTCTTTTCCCTCTGCCGATGCCTCGAAACTGTAAACACAAGGTCAAGGAAACATTTTCTCGCATTTTTCTGTTTCTTGTTCTTCTTGCAGCCAGGCATGTTTACTGTAGAGCGGGGATCAGCAGTGTCCTGCAGGCTTGCAATATGTCCATGCTGCAGCACACCTTACTCAAATAATGGGCTGTTAAGAGGTTGCTGCAGACCTAAACAACAAGCAGTTGGAGAACTATTTAATTTGAACCAGCTGTGTTGCAGGAGGGACACAGTAAAAACCTTCAAGTCACTGGCTCAAGAGACCTGCAGTTAGTGATCCCTGCTGTAGATGATCCAGTTCCCTCTGAGTAGACGGTCCGGTCTTTTCAGCCCCACAATGTCAATGAAGATTCAGTTATATCCATTATTTCTTTATTATTACAATTTTGGCCTAAATTTGTGCAGATCACTATTTACTTAGGATATGATGCAAAATGAGTAAAACCACAGAGGAAATCATCCATCCATCTGTCCATCCGTTGATCATCAATCCGCCCATCCATCCTCCAACAATCTATCCATCATCCATGTATCTATCCATCCATCCATACATACATCCATCCGTCCATCCTTCCATCCATCCTCCATCATCCCTCCATCTGTCCATCCATCCGTCCATTCATCCATCCGTCCATTCATCCATTCATTTATCCATCCATCCATTCATTAACCATTGGTTCATCCATCCATCTATCCATCCATGACTCTGCATAGGCAGCTGCCTAAGCAGAGAATAACCTGGTAAATGGTAAATGGACTGTACCTTTATAGCACTTGTCCAGTCAAGGTTAAGTGTCTTGACCAAGGACACTTTGACATGTAGTCAGGGAAAGCCTGGAATCAATCCACCAACCTTCCAGTTGAAAGACAACTGCTCTTCATCCTGAACTCCTGAACCACAGCTGCCCCCAGAGCAAAGAAGTCCAGACTTCCCTGTCCTGATCCACAGTTACCAGCTCATCAACCCCAGAGCAGCCGAGAGACAGTCCCTCCAGGGTCTTCTCTGGTGTCTCCTCCCGGAAGGACATGCCGGGAACATCCCACCAGGGAGGCATCCCAACTAGATACCTGAACCATCTCGTCTGCTTCCTCTGGATGTGAGGGAGTAGCAATTCTAGTAAGATTTTCTCCCAGAAGACCAAGCTTTTCATCCCATGTCTAAGGTAGGGCCCAGCCACCCATGAAACCCCTGCCTTTTTTAATTTTTAAAACTCCTCAGCCCTGGAGACAGAACACATCCCTTGGTCCTTAGACTCTGCATCCAAAGATGTGTCGATGGGATTGAGGACGTCTTTGAAGTCTTCCTTCCACCGACATACAACGTCCCGAGTTGAGGTCAGCATGCCCCCCATCCCCACTGTAAAGTGTTGATGGAGCACTACCCCCCAGCCACCAGATGGTCCAGAAGTGAATCTCCATGGCTTCTCCATACTACCACGCGGGTATTTTTGCCTCAGTGACTATCAGAGTCGCATTCCACTAACTGAATGCTGCATGTAACTGAGCTTGAACAATAGAAATAAAATTAATCTAATTATTTATATTTTCATCTTGAAGAAATGTTCATTTTACCATCGTTAGCATTTTTCCTGCCATGTTACTTCACAAGTTGTAATTATTTTAAATTTGGGTGTTGGGGGTTAGGGGGATAATCTGATCTGCACAGACTGACCATGAAAAAAAGGTTAAGGAAAATAAAAAATAAATACATAATGTTACATCCCTAGGGACATGAGATGGTGATGATCACTGCAGACAGCTGGGGCTCATTCAGCATGAAAAGGCTGGGCCCTGATGTCTCTTTGGACTGGCTGGATCAGATGCCTATCAATCTCCTTCCCGCTGATGGCTCTACAACCAGACAATCACCTTGCAGCTCAGTAGAGTCCAGGAAATAAAGGACGGTTGCAGGGATCATTCGGGAGAGAGAGGCTGGACCGTGTGGGTTGCCTCCCCTCACATTCGGAGTGAGAGGCTGGACCATGTGGGTTGCTTCCCCTCACATTTGGAGGGAGAGGCTGGGCCATGTGGGTTGCTTCCCCTCACATTTGGAGGGACAAGTAGACTGCGGGTGCTGCTTCCCCTCACCTTCGACCATCTGGGCAGAGTTATGGTGGCGTGCTGTTTTGTGTACTAGCTGTGCTAGTTGGTAGCCTTTTGTGTGTTGGGCTATTCTTGTGTGTGCAGCAGGACGAGTCCTGGCTGTTTGGGTTCCCGGTGGGGGACGGTATGATAGTCCTTTTAGGTTGGGCTTACCTTCGTGTTCCCAGTGGGGAACGTTCTGGGCACAGGCTAGGTTTTGAGCAGCGCTTCCTTTTGTGTGTGTTCTGCCACTTCGTTCACTTTGTGTTAAAGTTTGGGTGTGTTGTGTTGGGCTAGTTAGGCCACGCGTTTGATTGTGCCACACTTAGTTTAGTGTCTTAGGGACTGCTGCCTTTTGTTATTGAGTTATCACACCAAGTTAAGGGCACCCTTTTGTTTGTGTAAAACTGGCGGGTTTCGTGCATGGTTTCTGATTTAACTTTTGTTTGTTTCAGCCGTTCCGCTAACCCCAACACTTGGATTAAGGTTAACTTCCTGTTTTACCCCTTTTATTTTATTCTCACCACAATAAAATGATATGTTCCAACTTTACAACTGTCCGCGACTGTCTTTTGTGTTACGTCCCACTCATACCCCTATGATGGGATGTAACACATAAAAACACATCATGCTAAAGTAATTTTCCAGATGATTTGGTTCCTTGTAGAGCTTCCAGTGGAAACCCATGTGAGCCATGGTGCTACAGGGCATGTGTTTGTGGGGTTGTAATCACATGCCCCACCAATGGATGGCGCCTACGCTTTGGGAATGTTCTTTATTCTTTTCTTCATGTCTCTGTGTTCTTTTGTACCAGATGTTAATATACAGGTGCTCATCATAAAATTTGAATATCATGACAAAGTTTATTTATTTCAGTAATTCCGTTCAAAAAGTGAAACTTGTATAATGTAGACATTCATTCCTCACAGACTGATATATTTTAAATGTTTATTTCTTTTATTTAGATGATTCTAACTGACAACTAATGAAAACCCCAAATTCTTTATCCCAGAAAATTAGAATATTACTTAAGACCCACAAAAAAGGGATTTCTAGAAATGTTGCCCAACTGAAAATTATGAACATGAAAACTATAAACATGAAAAATATGAGCATGTACAGCACTCAGTACTTAGTTGGGGCTTCTTTAGCCTGAATTCCTGCAGCATGCGGCATGGCATGCAGTCCATCAGTCTGTGGCTCTGCTCAGGTGTTATGAGCCCAGGTTGCTCTGATAGTGGCCTTCATCTCTTCTGCATTGTTGGGTCTGGCGTATCACATCTTCCTCTTCACAATACCCCACAGATTTTCTACAGGGTTCAGGTCAGGCCAGTTTGCTGGCCAGTTAATAACAGGGATACCATGGTCCTTAATACCATGGCCGTAATTCCTTTAAAGGGAATTAAATAAACCTAACCCTAGTGAAATAAATCAACTTTTTCATGATATTCTCATTTTATGATGAGCACCTGTATTGCTTGTTTGTCTGTGTCTGAGTTAGACACAAGGCTCTCATTTCCTTTCCTTAAGGAAATTGTGACTTTGTGCTATTAATTGTGAATAATAAAGCTAGTATTTAACTGCTTCACTTCACTTGTGTTTTTTTTTTTTTTTTTGCCAGCACTCATTCTTTCATGCTCTTTAGTCATTCCTGGGGCTTTCTGATACTGGTTTGACATGGATTATAGCTAATCTGACATTCCATCTTTACTTACCTGTCGTAACCACCACACCGGCAGCAATTGTTTGTGGGTTTATGTCTTTAGTTTCAGCACATTTAGCCTCTAACAGTGATCCAACTTAGACTTTAGGACTATTTGTATGATGATGATCCTTTTGTTTAAAAAGACCCCTTACATTTAGAAATGGGGCAGTGGCATTGATGATCTCACCTGCTTGAAGATGTCATCAAAGCTTGGTCTCTTGCTAGGGTCTTCATTCCAACAATCATTCATCAGATTGAGACATTCAGCAGGAGCTTCATCCACAGAAACAACTGGCCTGAAGAGAGGAGGAGGCGTCTTTAGACGCTCCACAATCTCTGAGAGACAGGTAGACAGATGGGTGGACAGGTAATCAGACATAAAAGTGTCAGACAGGTGGACAGATGGGTGGACAGACCAGGTGATCAGAAAGGTGTTCAGGTGGTCTCACCATGGGCAGGCATGTCCATCATAGCGTATGGCAGTGCGCGTGAGACTACTTCCTGTATGATGATAGCAAAACTGAAGACATCTCCAGCAAACGAGCCGGGTCGAACTGGATTCCTGAGAAGTTCTGGAGCTGTCCACAGCAGATCTAAGTCCAGAAGAGTTGGAAAAGAAACACAAACCTTTTACAACAAATGTCATTTTTGGTTTGTGTTGACATTTCTCAACAGGACAGAGATATTTTCCATGAGCTGTGATCAACCAGAGTAGTTTCATCTGCTGTCTGTGGGATTTTTGCTTTAGTTCTTGTTTTTGTCATTTTTTCTTCATTTAGTGCTTTTTGAAAGGCAAAGGCAAATTAATTTGTATAGCACATTTCATGTACATGACAATTCAAAGTGCTTTACATAAATGATTACAGCAGGGTGCAGACAAGTGCATTATATATAATATGCATAATATTACTAATAATAATAAAGATTAAAAGAAATGCAATTAATGAAATAAAAGCAGAAGGAATATGCAAAAATAAAAGATAAAATGCAAGAAATACAGTTAAAGACAATATTAACACATGATTCCAGCTTAAAAGAACCAGATGTGGATTTTGACTTCTAAATATAAACTATTTAAATGCAGCAGAGAACAGGTGGGTCTTTAACCTGGATTTAAATAAACTGAGTGTTTCAGCTGATCTGAGGCTTTCTGGGAGTTTGTTCCAGACATGGGGAGCATAGAAGCTGAATGCAGCTTCTCCGTGTCTGGTTCTGGGAACTGATAAGAGTTTTTTGAGTTTTCCATCTTGTTTCCTGTTTAATTTTTGTAGACTTGTGTTTTCGGTTCCATTTACTTCCTGCGCCCTGATAATGGCTCATAATTGTCACACCTGCTTCTCATTTTGCAGTTTAGTTCCTCAGCATTTAAAGGGGTCTTATTCTGCTTTGTGGACTTGTCTGAGCTTTCTATAGTGTTGAAGTGCTGAACATGAGCATAATAGAGCCCCTTTAAGCTCTGGATGTCCTTTGCTAGTTCATGGTCTGTGTTATCTCATTGTGTCAGTTACTGTAGTCCATGTTATTTTTGATCCTGTTTTTCTTTCCAGTTGTGCTAATTTCAGTTGATAAGTAAGTCATTCTTTACCCAGTTTGGTCTTCTGTTGAGTGTCTTCTTCCCTTTTAGCATCATCTATGTTTATTCAATAAATCTTCAGGTAGGTGTTAACCTGCTAGCCTTCATTCCTGCATTAGGGTCCTTCTTCCTCATTTCCTTCCTCATTTACCATAACCCTATGGTATGAGGAAAACTAGTTTTTAACCCGGTAAAATATTTTAATGGTTTTCAGTAGTAGTCTGTTCAGACTTGTGAAAAACTCTTTATCCCTACCCACCCCCATACACCCCTATACCCTCCTCAACAAAAAAAAAACCTGTTACATGCTCTGCAAGAAGTGAGAACGATGTTGTTCTCGAAGTTGCAAGAACAAGAAAAAAGTTGTTTTGGTTTGGTCAGTTCATACTTCACATAAAGTTTTGTCTGTAACAGGACAGGATTACTGTGCAGGGGTGTCTGTTTTAATTTTTACGTACAATGAATGAACCCTGTGATTTTCAGAATTGACAAGTAACTTGGTCGGGGGGGGCATGCAGCATCCATGTCTTTATATGCCATGTGCTGTATTCATGGTTTTATTTTATCACCGTCTCAGTCAGCTGTTAATTAAAGCTTTCTATTCAACCTTGCATTAGTTGAAATGTGAAAGTGAAAACTCTCCGCTCATGTTTTTCTGTGTTTACCACACCCATATCAAATGTCCACCTAAATATACAATACTTCTCAGAGCCCAATGAGAAGAAAGATCTGCTCAACTGATGTGTAAAGAACAAGCTGCATCACCTCACCTCACCCTAACCCTAACTCTAACCCTGCTCACACATACATTACCCTTAACCCTCCCACAATGCCCTGTGGGAAAAACCCAGGTGAGCATGAGGACATTCCCCAAGGAAAATAATCACAATTTTCCTTGATTTGACTCACACTGGTTGATCTAAATCCAATTTCAGTGGAGACAGGTAAAATTTGATTTGAAACAGCCGGAGTGCACAAACATTTCTACCCCCCATTTAATGTATTTAATTCTAAAATATCTTAAACTTTGTAAAATTTTTGGTCACTGAAGGAAAAAATCATCAAATGTCAGACTAAAACAAATATTTTTAGGATAATTTTACTGCTGTAAAACGTCAATGTCATGGAGCACCTCCTCCTGCAGTTCCCTTATCTGCCACAGCTGGTCCTGATCAGTTCATCTGCATCAGGACCAGCTGGTTTCACCTGTTCCACAAGCAATATAAGGAGGCTTCCTGCCCTTAGTCATTGTGGGATCTTAACCAACGTTCACTGTGGACTCACCCCGTCTCTCATGCAGATCCTGTTCTCCATAACCGACTCATTCAGGTCTGTTTACCTACTGACCTTTGTGCATATATGTGTTTCAATAAAGATGGGTTAAGCTGCCTACATCTCAGCAGAGTCTTGCGTTACAATCAAAACAGGTTAAATTACACCCAAATAGTGTGGAAGGGTTAAAGATCTCACATCAAAGATTTCATCTACTGATGTGAGAGGATGTCTTGTCATCTATCGCCCGGTAGGCTTGGTTGTGGTCAGTACTTTGAGTTCAAAATGTCCTTAATGTATTCATGTTATTACCTTGTGGATCCTCAGGAAGGCTGATGTTCTGAGATTGAAGGATCATGGGGAGTCCATAGTCTGTGATTTTCAGGACAAAACGTCCATCAACCAAGCAGTTAGTGGACTTCAAACGGCCGTGAGTCAAACCTCGCAGATGAAGATACTTCATCCCCTGAAACAGACCATTAATCCAAGTAATGAAACTGCACACCTGACTCCAAGAATAAAAATAGAATAAATAAAAACAATTAAATGGTAAATTCTCCATATTTATATAGCACTTTATTGTACCTGGGATGATACCCAAAGTGCTTTACATTATACATCACATTCACCCATTTACACACACATTCACATGCTGATGGTGGGAGCTGCAATGCAAGGTCCTCAACAATGACCCATCAGGAGCCATTTGGGGTTTGGTGTCCGCTCTAACTTCTTGAGCCACGCCGCCCAATTAGAAAGGACAGTCTAGGTGAAAACCAAAGGATATGGACCAGGGGTGCCTAATTCCAGTTGCCAATATCTACTATCCAACAACTTTTAGATGCAACCCTTTTCAAACACTTAAATCAAGTGGCTGAATTCCCTCATTGCATGTCGTTCAGCTCTGCAGAGGCTGAGTAACAAACCATTCATGTGATTCTGGTGTGATGGAGAAGAGATGCATCTAAAATTTCCAGGATAGTAGATCTCGAGGACGGGACCTAGACAATCCACATCTGGACTGACTTCACATGGTACCATCAGACTATAAAATTAGAAAAATACCCTCCTTTGTTCCTTTGTTATTATAAATTTTAATTTTTAATAACAAAATTTTAAGTTTAATTCCAAACAGAAATAAAGATCAGCAGTGTGTTGGACCTTGCAATGCTTTTTTACTTAAGAATCTCAACCCATTTGAGTCCCGAGAGTTTCATCAACTCAGTGGTTTTGATTTTGTATTCACACAGGTGGAATTCTGGTACCTTGATGAGGTCCATGAGCAGAGAGGACTTGAACATCCAGTCAAGTCTCACATCACCATCAGCCAGCAGGTCTGCCAGACTTCCTCGGGGACAGTGTTCAACCACCAGAGCAAAGATCCCTGAGTCCATAAACAGGCCAAGGTAAAGGTTCAGGTTCTCATGACGCATCTCTCGCAACTGGAAACAGAAAAACACATTTACTTTTTTGGTCAGAAGAGGCAGTGAGACAAGTGGAAGTCAGGAGACTTAGGCTGAATCCCATTTAACCCCTTGGCCCCTTCTTTTAGAACAGAGGGGTCAGGGTAAGTGGTAGGGCTATATTCTCCTTCAAACAAAGTTTTTTCACACAAACGGAGGGGTATTAAAAATTTCCTGTCCTTTATGAGAAAGTGTTTCTATGCACAACACCCTTTCTTAATGTGCAGAGTAACACACACTCACACAAAAAAAGCCAAAGAGAAAAAGAGAGTATGCCCGCACACACAATGAATTTTAATTGCACACAAAAGTTCTACGTTACGTCCTGCATAAGCCTGTCGCAAGAAGCACCAAGTCAGTTAATTGCACTGTAAGGAAAAAATGAGTGGGACAAGTTTGCCGGCCGCGATAGTTTTCTTTTTCTTCCTCTCTTATTTTACCATAGCCTGTGTATGACAACAGGTTTCACTATGGAGTATCTCAACTGAACAGCAGCATGTTGCAGCATGAGGCCGTGGTGAAGCACTAACCTGTACGAGCCACTATGCCGCATTTGTTTACAGTGCTGCCAACTATCTTGCATCGGTCCATGAAACTTGTGCATCTGAGTGGCTTCATACACTCTCGCTCCGATTTCTCATGGTGGAATACACATCAACAGCAATGCCGGCTAATGGAAAGGTTCTAGAGGACTCTCAGTGGGTCGTATTACTTTTGGGCCGTTGTCCCGGTGTACGTTAAAAAAGGCGCAATGTTGCATCATGTTGCATCATGTTGCAGCAGCGTTGCAGCTGTGTGGTTTACTCACTGATCAGTCTGACACATAGTGATGCGGGAGATATTTCAGCTTCACAAACAGCAATGATGCACAGTAGATATTTTTCCGTTTTGCCAGTTTTCTCTGTCTGAGCTCCATAAGTAATATCTGTTTTTAATATATTTTTTGAAAGCCAATTTTGTTTACAGAACAGAGTTATTTTTTTGGTTGTGTTTGGTTTTCATTCATTGTTAATGAGACTGAGAGTCCGTTCTATTTATTGTTTTTGTTTTGTTTTTAAAATTCCTTCCAGTTCCAGTGTAAAATGTTCTTTAGTGACTACTTATGATGTATGTGATTGTTGGGGGGTTAGGGAAAGGGAAGGGGTATCAAAGAGAAATGGGATTGGGACTTAGCCATAGACAACTTTATTAGTCCCACCAGGGGCAACATACAACATACAACCATGCATTATAGTATAAGGACATAATAAAAAGAAGAGTTCAGTGATCTTTATAAAATATTTAAAAAAAATGTAAAAAACATTTAAAAAAAAAAAACAAAGAAATGTAAACAAATTACAGAGAATTTAAAATGCAAAAAGCAGTTGGGATGAAAGATTTTTCACCGCCCACCCAGATGGAAACTGCTACCAGTCTCAGATGTATCTGTACATGTTCATAAAAATAGCCATAAATGACTATTTATAGCCACCATGTGGGCGGGCCAAGGTGCTCCCTCACATGCGCCCGCTTTACAGTTGATTCTGATTTATACATGGAAACAGGTGTAGGAAATGTCCGCGCACGCTGTTATAGATCTGGAAGTAGAAGTGCACATCATTTCCCTTTTCCCCCACCTACGCCACCTGTAGTTTGCTTTGCTATGTACAGTTTTATAAAATAAGGTCCCAGATCCGCTTTCTGGACAACCTGATAATTGCAGAACGAAGCCAAGTCCCTCTGCTGCACTAATATGATTTCACAACAAATTTTCATATTACTTTTTAAACTGTTCTTGTCTTTGATAGTGAGGCAGTTATTCCAGCAGATAAATGACAAACACAGGAGGTTCTCACTAAAAGCCTGAACCTATACATGATGATGGGACTGACTGAAAACAAGTTCAGTCTCCTGCAGAAATGGATTCCTTCTTGAGCCCGTTTCAGAACAGCTGCAGTGATGACATCAAACTTAGGCTGGTTGTCAAAGGAAGTGCTGAGGTACTTATAGGAGGAAACTAATTCAGCGTCCTCGTTAGGAACAGTACTTTCAGTGGAAAGAACTTTTCTACGTCTAAAATAAATGAGTTCCTCTGTTTTTGTGACGTTGTGACGTCATGGCGCTGCGCGAGCAGCTGCGTGCTACGGCAGCTCTGCCTCCTCTATTCCTTTTTTTAGTGTTTTCTATGGT
>JBAFSZ010000006.1:90072-102566 GCA_036919955.1 Melanotaenia pygmaea
ACTCCGGCCTTCTAAATAGGACCTGAACCAGTTAAGGACCGCTCCAGAAAGTCCAGCCCAGTTTTCCAGCCTGTGCAGCAGGATTCTGTGTCTACAGTATCAAACGCAGCACTGAGATCCAACAGAACCAGGACTGATACTAGACCAGAACCAAGACTGACACTAGACCAGAACCAGGACTGATACTAAAGAAAGTACAACCCAGTTTTCCAGTCTGTGCAAGGAAAGACAAATACAACCTGTGGGAAATGTGAAAATGTCCAGGAACGATGTATAAAATTACTGGAAAATATCAATAAATCCCCTGGGTACACTGAATAAATCTTCCAAAAAAGGAATAATTAAAAACACCTTGGAAAGATGAATAAAACCCCTGGGAATGATGTAGAACGTGGGAAAGATGTCTAAAAGTTTACTAAAATCCTGGAGAATGATGTATGACTCTTGTGTAAAAGATTAATAAAATTCCTGGCAACAAAGAATACAACCATCAGGAAAAATTACAACTCCTGGTAAAGACAAATAAAGCTCCAGGAATAAAGAATTACACTCCCGGTGTAACAACACTGTGGTAGAATTATGGACACAAGGCGTTCTTTGGTCACTGGCCTTTGTTTGTTAACCATGCCATGGGAAATGTATTTAAGACACTAAATATTATATTTACATCACATAAACTTTCTCCGAGACAATAAAAATATTTTAACTAGAAAATCATTATATTCTTTAATAGCTTAGCAGTCCATAAACGCAGTAGGTTCACATGAACTCAGCTCAAACTTTAGCACCCATAACAACAGAAATAAAACACAAGCCTGCTGCATGAGTCTGCTTCAGACTTAATGGCAAGCCGTTGCAAACGTCTTCTAATTCTGACAGGACGTCATGACGCCCCGGGTTCGTGCATAACACAGAACAATCCTGACTCCAACACAGTGGTTCCACTAAAAATGCTCATTTAAACACATTTCAAATTACAATAACATAAATAAAGAATATTTCTTTTTAACAAACATAAATTTTTAATTTATTAAACTCAAGTTTATCAAGAGAAATTAAACTCTGCCACTGATGGTAGCTACACCGGGGAAAGGTGAATAAAACCCCTGGGAATCATGAACAAAATGCACAGGAATCATGAATAAAATTTCCAGGAAGGATTTATAATATTCCTGCAAAATAATAATAAATTACCTGGGAACAATGAATAAAACCTGTAGAAAGAAAGAATGAAAGCCGGGAAAAGATTAATAAAAGTCCTGAAAATGATGAATAAAACCATTGGGAATGATAAAATAAACAACCTGTACTAAAGCATGAAACCCCAGAAAGATACGATTCCTCAAAATGATAAATGAAGCCCTTGGGAATAGTGAATTAAACACTCAGAAAATGATAAATAAAACTGGGAAAGACAAAGGAAACACCCAGGAACTATAAATAAAACCAGAGGGAAGTATTAATAAACCTCCCAGAACAGATTAATTAAACGCTAGTGAAATTAAGAATGAAACCCTTGGGAATGATAAAACAAACCACCTGGACTGATGACTAAAATCCATGGGAAGGATCAATGAAGCCAAAAAGATGAATAAAACTAAATTGAAAGTTGAGTAAAACCCCTGGAATAATAAATAAAACCTCTGGTAGGGATGAAGAAAACCTCCAGAAAGGATTAATAAAACACCAAGGAACAATGAATAAAACCTGAAGGAAAGACAAATAAAAATCCTGGAAATGATTAATTAAACCACTGGAAAAGAAACATAAAACCCTCGGCACAATTCATAAAAACTGGGAAATATGAATTAAATTTCTGGCAAATAAAATCTGCAGGAAAGTAGATGAAATTCCTGGGAATGCTGAATAAAACTGGTAGCAAGAATAAGCAGGCGACTACCAGCAGCAAGAGATTGCACCTCCTCAGGGAAGGATTCTTTTTGGGATAACATGTAGCTCCGCTGCTTGGGCTTCGGCTGCTGTCATCGTTGGACTGCTCTAGTTGTTAGTCGCCCCATGAAGGCTCTCATGGGTGGCCTTGAGAAGACTGTCCCAGTTGTCAGATGTATGTGTCATGATTGGGCAGCAAGTGGTGGCTCCACAGAACAAGGTCTTTCAAAGTTCATCCTCATCTGTTTCCTGGGCTTCTTCCCACTGAAGCAGTGGCCAAGAGTCTGGATGTTGTCAGAGGAAAGGTGGCCCTTGACTCCACCGATTTGGTTGGCTGACCTCGAGCAAGGTTTTACCCCGAGTGAGGTCATCAGTTGGATTATCTGCAGTGCCAATATACCTCCCGGTTGAGCCTGCAGTGAGCTCTTGGATTTCGGCAACTCTTGTCCCCACAAAGACCTTGTAACAGTACAAGTCGGATTTAAGCCCGTCAAAACTATCATTGAGTCGGTCCACAGTGTGACTTGTTGAGGAAATAGCGATATTTCAGTCATAGAGACTTTAGCTAGCCGGGCTCCAGCTAAAGCTGCACACAGTTTGAGGCGTGGCATAGACAGCTGTTTGTTGGGGCTCACTGGTGATCAGGCCATCACAAATGCTACGTGGACCTCACCTCAGTTATCCTGGGTTCGGAGATATGCAACTGCCCCCTAGACTCTTTCAGAGGCGTCACAGAAGATGTGTGCGGTTTGTCTGGGTCCTATGGCTGGCTCTTTTGGATCTTGGCGGTGGTGTGAAAGAGACAACTGAGTACTTGGTGCTTTTGCTTCCTCTGGGAGGTGTTCAAAAACTTTGGGTATGTTGCTGGCCCACTGTCTTATGTCGAAGCCTTCAGCTGAAGCTTCTACAGAGTGTTTACCATTGTACAGTCGTGCTTTCACTAGCTTTAGCATGATTCTCTGTGGACAACTTGGATGATCAACATAGATAGTGTTGGGAGCAGTAGTGACCATTAACACCTTCTTAGATTCCTGGTGACACATGAATTCAAAATCATCACTTCATCTGAGGTTTCTGCATGGATAAAAGACAGAGGCTGTTGGAGGTGTGGTAGGAACCATACACCTGAAGCATATACACTCAAGAAGCCCTGTCAAGCGTGCAAGCAACAACACCTTACTGTACTCCATGAAGTGGCACAGACTGAGGTAATGCTCTCAGGCTTCGCAGTATGGGCAGTAAGGTTTCAAGCTAGCTTTAGCTTTGGGGGACTTTGTGCTGCAAGCAGGGTCTGGAGGGGCTACTTTAGTCTGGCTTTCTGTGTTATAAAACGTGTTGGATGAATGAGCCTGTGGTTTCCTTTGACTCTTAACTGGCTTAGGTTGGTCTTGGAACATGAGAGTTGTTCTGGATGAAATACGCTTTCCCTGTGACTTTAACTGAAGCCAAGCAAAGAAGACAACAAGCATATAGATGTGATCAGTGCCAGTCCTTAGAATACCTTGGTTTATGCTGTATTTCACAAAACCATCACGATAGTTGGTGGGCAGTTTGCTAAGCAGCCTATCGACGTGGGAGCCACATCTCAGTTCATATCCGTTCTCTCCACCGAGGGAGCAAAGCATGCCAACTAGACCCTGTACTGATAGGGCAAAGTTTTCAAATGCCTCTGGATCTCCAGATCTTACAGGGGGCGAATTTAAGATGGCACCCAGTTGACTCTGCACGAGCTGACGCGGTTGTTCATATTTATCTGAGAGGGCCTGGAGGGCTGCAGTGTACGGCCTATGGTCGTGCATGTAGGCTTGGGCTAGTTTGTAGGCACCAGGCAACTTCAAGTGATCAAGGAAGACTTGATATTTGAACTGCTCTGTGAGGTGGGCATGTATGTTGGGCAGATTGTCCAAAGCCATCTTGAGTAAGGTGGGGTGAAATGAGGTATAGCATGTCTAGGAAGGCCATATGAAGTAGCAACCAGGAACTCCATGAGGTCCATGTCTGGAGCTGACCTGTGACTTGGAGGTGGCATGGTCACTTGCTGTGTCGAAGGTGGCATAGTGATGTATGGATAAGGCAACATATTGATAGCCTGTAGCGCTGGCTGTTGAGGTGGGAAAACTGGAAGCACATGCTGGGTCTGGGCTTGAATGTAAGCCATCTGTGATTGACTAAGTGGGGCCTTAGATTGTTGTATGGCTGCTGCAGAGGCTTTGTCTAGCAGACTGAACTGCTCATCCACTAGTGTCTGTTCCACAATCTGCCTCTGTAACTCTGCTAGTTCCATGCGCTTTACCTGCTCCTCCAACATGGTACTCTGTAGTTCGGATAACCTCTCTGCTATGGACTTCCGGATATGTGAGTCAGTGCTGTTTTGTTCTTTCAGTGAGGAGGCATCATTACAGATCAAATGAGTTTACGCTCTAAACTTTTTTGAGCTCTTGTTCAAGTGTCAATGCGTACTCCCGGGCTTCTTCATGCCTACTAGCTTATATAGTCTCGGCAGCAGGTCAGTTCAGTAGCGCCCTCTGCTGTTACAACCCCTTCACGTAATACATCATCACATATCATAACAAGTGCTAGTTTGAGTACTTAGCCTGTTATGGTGGGAGGATCTAGAGGATCGGCTTAACCGTGCTCTCATAGCGGGTAGAGGTGAAAGTGGATGTGGGGCAGTGGTGCCAATGGCTGGAGCGGATCCTCCTGGTCCCTCCACTCCGGTGGGTGGAGGTCCTGTGATTCCTGGTAGGTATCAACTTCAAAGTCTTCAAGGTATACTAGTAACTGTCTCTCTCACTGGGGTCTAGGACTCACTGCTGCTTCAGCAGATGGTTATTCTGACTCGTATCCAGAAAGTTATCATCCGACTCGAAGGACCATGTGATAGAGTTGGACACTCTGATGTGGACGATACTGGATTGATAAATCCCTTTTGACAGAGCTCCGGTCAGAGAGAAGGGCACAAAGAAGACATTTCCTTAAACATCTTTATTGTAGTTGGGTAACAGGATGGTTTGTATTTGTCTGTGGGTGGATGATTGCAGGAAATGTGTGTGTTAGGCATGTGTGGGAGATTGGCGTGTGTCTGTGTGTGTGTGATTTCTTATTCATGCACGTATACAACTTACACTTTTAGTCTGGAGTTGTAAAATGTCATTTCTAATTTAGCACAAAAAATGGTTTCGTATGTTGCATAACAAATGTTACTTAATAAAGCTTCACAAAAATCAGATATTTACGTCAACATGAAATGTATCACAAACCAATGCAAGACTCCACTAGAAAACAGAATTTCTGAGGGTAAAACCAAACGTTCTTCATTGCTTGAAGTAAAGACAAATCTTTCTCTTAAGAGCCATTTTTTAAGAGCCTTTTCCTTTCTGTGTTCTCGACTGAGGCAGACACTTTTTCTTCTCTCACCCTCCACACTCTGTCCTGCTACTTGTCCTGTCTTATCTGAGCCTCTTTCTGCATTTCTGTTCTAAATCTGAACCATCTTGAGCCATGGATCTGATCAGCTGGTCGCTCAAAGCAATTGACCAAATTTATTCAAACCGTAAATCGGGTGTAGGGGAGCCGCTTCTCCTGACATAACGTTCGCGGTCGGATACGTAATGGATTCCTGGGGGGTGTGGAAGGTCATGTGTCTGTCCATTCTTTCCGTTGAGGTTGCAGAGGACATCTACACATTTGGATTCATGATAACTGGTTTTCTGCTGTTTGGAGTGGACGGTTTCCTGGTGTATTGCAAAATTTGGACATTGTCAGCGGCCACTGGCAAGCTGCCGGATTTCTGTGCTGGTGTGTGTCGAGCTGTGAACAATCAGACTTTGGTGTTGCAGGAGCTTAATCATAAACTGGAGGCTATTCTAGCTCAAAATGGCAAGCTGGTTGCGATTGTGGAGCTTGTACGCAGTGTGGACACCAACTTGAAGAAGTTCTCGGCTCGGTGGAAATTAACCCAAATTTCGGATGAATTGGAGTCGCCATGAGACCACTGAGAGACTCAAGGCAGACAAAACATGCTCTAGCCTGAACCAAAACAAATGCTGTTATCTTAACCCTCTGTCACCCCTTTAGAAAAATTCCTTTTTGTACCCTAACACACATAAATGTGCTTGGGTGTGATTAAGGGTTAATCTGGTTCCTTGTACTGGCTTTAGATGGCTGGTTACTAAGTTCTCCTGTAAATGTTGTGCACTAATGGCCACTGTTATGCAGGACGCTCTCCTGTGGACCTTTCCTGGATTCGCTCCCAAGGTCACCCCACTATCATCTGGGACAGAGACTGGAGAAAGGAATTGGGAGAAAGTTCACAGGCTTACTTACGTAAAGTTACTACGCACACATGCACGCACACAAGCAAGCACACTCACGTACACCACTACAGACCTCCACCATCATTTAACCGCCTTGGTTGTCCCTCGCCCCCCTTCCTCCACTCCCAGGTGGCAGGTTGACTGGATGCGCTCAAGCTCAGCTGCATCCACACTAGGCTACGACGGGAACCCCCCTCGCCATGTGTTTTCTTATGCTGTGAATGTCTGAATTATGTGCTTTTATGTACCGAGGTGTGTTTTTTGTATTGGGCCCTTCTAGGTCCAATGTAGATATACCTTTTTTTCTAGCCTCCTCCCGTTACCCTCCCTCCTGTTATCTTTTCCATCTGTGAAAATGCTGCACGGCCGCTGCTGCCTCAGTCTGCCTGATCCTGTTTGTTTATATGTTGTTGTTGTCTAATCTTGGATGGGTTTGTACTGGAATAAAAGTTCATTGCACCTGTTGCAATGGCATAAAGTTTCTTTCTTTCTTTCTTTCTTTCTTTCTTTCTTTCTTTCTTTCTTTCTTTCTTTCTTTCTTTCTTTCTTTCTTTCTTTCATTCATTCATTCATTCATTCAAACACCACCTCCGGGTGGCAGTATAGATGAGTTTGTCTCTGAAATGGACATGATTCTCTCTGACATTCCTGATGATGACACACCACTAATCATCATGGGAGACATGAACATTCACATTGACAAACCACAGTGACTGACTTTCTGGCTCTCATCTACTCTTTCAATCTCCAACTGGTTCAGACTACTCCAACACACAAAGCTGGTAATACTCTTGACTTGGTACTGACCAGAAACTGGCATACCCGGCATGGTGGGAGGGTTAGGTGTGTGGGTGTGAGAAAGATTTCAGGGTTCCTTAACTTGGACAGAAACTTTACTGATGACTGGAAATTAAATTATGATCAACAATCAATACAGAAGTCTTTTCCTCAGAGGCCTACAGGAAAGATGGACAGCATGGGACATAAATACTGCAGTTAGAGTGAAACCAGAACCTGAGGGGTACTGATCCATGTGTACAGACACGAGATACACAATAATAACTTTTAATGATCATAAAGCCAAATCATCATCCTCATTAGTTATTACAGAGAAGTACAGGGAGCATGGCGCCCTCTGCTGCTCAGTTACTCTCAGTACAATCTGCTCCCTTCTCATTCAGCCTTCAGTAGATTCTAAACAAACATCAGCTGGTTGTTTTTCTTTGATCCAATCAGAATCAGCCACAGCGTGAGAACTGTGTCCCCATTGGTTCATGTAGAAGTCAGGTGATACGGCGGTCTGGACCCGTGTTGATCATATGAAGGTCAGGTGATGGCCTTCGTCCAGGCCGTAGGTGTGTTTGTGATGCTCGAACAGCTCCGTCAGACTCTGCAGGTAAACACTGTGGAGAGCCTCAATGTCCTCCGAGCTGGGACTGGGAGTCTGGGAGACTGGGATGGGCTTCCCCACTGGACACAGAGAGGGAAGAGCAATGAAACACCACAAAGGTCCACTTCTCAGTGGTTCAAACTGGGAGTCAGTCAGTCAGCCAGTTAGCCAGCCAACCAGTCAGCTGATCAGTCAGTCAGTCAATCAGTCAATCAGCCGGACACCACCTCCTCTCCACCAGTTCCAGCCTTCTTTCTAAATGTGTTCAGCACCTCCTCTCTAACCAGATCCAGAAGTAGAGCCTGCTCATCCCCTTCCTGTACACAGCATCTGTGCTGGATCTCCAGTCCAGTCTGGGGTCCATGGTCCTTCAGAGGTACTTCTAGGTCTCAGCTACCTCCACCTCCTGTCCCATGATCTTCTGTGGAAGTAGAGGAGTCCTCCTTCTCTGGAAGTCTATAACCATCTCTGGTCTTGGTGACATTCAGATAGGGCTGGGCGAATAATCAAATTTTAATCTCAATTATGATCTGGGTTTTTAACGATCATAAAAATGAAATGATCAGAGTAATTTCTCCTTCTCGGTTTACTCTTGTACTCTTTCCAGTTGCAAATCGCTCTGCTGCAGAGCCCTCCCACTGCTCCAGACTCCTCCCACAACTACAGACTCCTCCCACTGCTCTAGACTCCTTCTCATGCTACAGACTCCTCCCACTGCTCCAGACTCCTCCCACTGCTCCAGACTCCTCCCATAGCTCCAGACTCCTCCCACTGCTACAGACTCCTCCCACTGCTGCAGACTCCTCATGCTGTAGACTCCTCCCATAGCTACAGACTCCTCCAACTGCTGCAGACTCCTCCCAAAACTAGACTCCTCCCACTACTACAGACTCCTCCCACTGCTGCAGACTCCTTCTCATGCTACAGACTCCTCCCACTGCTACAGACTCCTCCCACTGCTGCAGACTCCTCCCATAGCTACAGACGCCTCCCACTGCTGCAGACTCCTCCCACAGCTCCAGCTGCTTTGGTTTTATTCGACGTGAGTTGCAAACATCTCTCAAGGCTGGACACGCAGGAGGCTCCTTCATCATTTTCTATGGAACTTGCATGATGAGGTGAAAATGGCCACCCTCCTCCAGCCAGTCGACATTCGTGCATGTGAAATTTTGCGCTCGTTCACGTAGACGTGCACACGGGGGCGACGTGACACAAGAAAATCGACAAACATTATAAACAAACAAGTTTTTTCTCAGTAAACACAGAGAACAACCCGGATTTAAGAACCTCATCGAACCTCATCTCGTCTCCATGTTAGTGGAGTCTCTCCCTGGATGATGATGATGATGAGGGTGGTGAGGATGAAGGACGTGGCTACAGTCCAACGTTTCGCCACCGCTACGGACCTGTGGTCAAACCGCTCCATAGAGACGGACATGACAGATTTCAACATGAAAACGAAATGTCTCCAGACTCATTTTTCCAGATCCCACAGAACACAGCTGCTGGTCTGAGACCAACTAGAGCTACTGGGACCTGGAGGAAAGATGCTGGTCTGGATCACCACCGACACTCTGGCTGACCACCCGGTCATGGAGCTGGACTAACCATCGTTGTTCTGGATCTAGAGGTGATTCTGAATAGTTTTACTTTTTGTCTGTAGGTCCACGATGTCAGAACATAAGAACCACCAGTCAGCTGTTTGTATGTTTTTATTTCCCACCATCTTACCGACAGTGTGGATGGGCTTCCTGTAGGGCATGAGTCCAAAGCTGTACTGGAAGACTCCTCTGGCATGAAACAGAGGCATTGCTATTCCCATGATGCTCTCCAGCCGGTTCTGTGGACACAGAAGTACATACCGCATCATTTTCCACCATGATTAACATCATGACTAACAACGTTCCTCGTTATTATAAACTGATAATATCATTATTATTACAGCCATCAGGGTCCGAATATGTCCAGTTTAGATGGTAAATAGATTTATACTCTACGTAAGCCGGGCACACGGGGCCCAGGTCCCGGTGGGCCAAGATCAGTAGCCGCTGGGCTCCAGCCAGTTTCCTGCCATCCAGGCCAGTGTTATCTACCAATAATAAACACTATGATACACAGATATATTACTGACTTTATTAGTCTCCTACATTATTATCATTCCTGTTACTATGACCAATATATGATCGGTAATATATAAATATCCCCAGTATTTCTGTTATCCTACACACAGGGGAACAAACTGTCAAACACCTTGTAAATGCTACACAGTCTGTTTCTGGTACGCTTTATTCTCTCATGTTTTCGGTTTCTGTGTCAATGAAGTCAAAAATGTGAAAACATACATGACCCAGGTTGCTGGGAGACCCAGTCTCTGATGTTTAGCAGGGGTTAGGTATCAGGGATAATCCACTGGTTAGTTATCTGTTGCTCTGGGAACTGAGACTCGTGATGACTCTGAGTTAGACTGATTAGATTCTGGACTGATGAGAGTTGGACTGATGAGATTCTGGACTGATGAGATTTTGGACTGACTAGAGTTGGACTGATGAGAGTTGGACTGATGACATTTTGAACTGATGAGAATCTGGACTGATTAGTGTTGGACTGATGAGATTCTGGACTGATGAGAGTTGGACTGATGAGATTCTGGACTGATGAGAGTTGGACTGACGAGATTCTGGACTGACGAGAGTGGGATTGATGAGATTCTGGACTGATGAGAGTTGGACTGATGAGATTCTGGACTGACGAGAGTGGGATTGATGAGAATCTGGACTGATTAGTGTTGGACTAATGACATTCTGAACTGATGAGAGTTGGGCTAATGCGATTCTTGACTGAGAGTTGGACTGATGAGAGTTGGGCTGATGAGAGTTGGGCTGATGAGATTCTGGACTAATGAAATTCTGGACTAATATAATTCTGGACTGATGAGTGTTGGATTGATGAGTGTTGAATTGATGAAAGTTAGACTGATGAGATTCTGGACTGATGAGATTTTGGACTGACTAGAGTTGGACTGATGAGAGTTGGACTGATGAGATTTTGAACTGATGAGAGTTGGACTGATGAGATTCTGGAATGAGGAGATTCTGGACTGACTAGAGTTGGACTGATGAGATTCTGGACTGATGAAACTTGGGCTGATTAGATTCTGAACTGATGAGAGTTGGATTTATGAGATTCTGGACTGATGAGAGTTGGACTGATGAGAGTTGGACTGATGTAATTCTGGACTGATGAAATTTTGGACTGACTAGAGTTGGACTTATGAGAGTTGGACTGATGAGATTTTGAACTGATGAGAGTTGGAGTGATGAGATTCTGGACTGATGAAACTTGGGCTGATTAGATTTTGGACTGATGAGAGTTGGACTGATGAGAGTTGGACTGATGAGAGTTGGACTGATGTAATTCTGGACTGATGAGATTTTGGACTGATGCGAGTTGGACTGATGAGATTCTGGACTAGCAGCGTGTTTTCAGCTGCTCAGTTCTCTGCTGATGGGAGGGATGTTCGGAGGATTCTTCCGTGTTAATATTTAAGAAGGATGACCTACACCACTCGGTGATAAGGGTCATCTCTGCTCAGCAAGGACACGATTACCGAGTCGTCCACGCATTTAACCACGTTCCGACCTACGTGCTGGCTGCGTTCTTGGCTGTATATAAAAGCAATAATAGAGGTGAAGAAGCCCTGGGGGTCCAGTGGAAGAGGTGAGGGGGTCTGACTGAACCCCGCTACCTCCCACACGCTGAGGCCGCTCGGTTAAATAGTCACCCATCCAGGCTACAAGACCAGGATCCACGGAGTCCCTAAATCTCTCTGCTAGAACCTGAACGCAGCTTAAAGCAGATGAAGGACCTGCTCCCTCACAGTGGGCTAAACATGCATCGGACCTAGGACCTGCTGATCCTTGTCTCGAACCGAGTGTTTGTAGTCACCAGCAGAAAGAGGGCCATGGGCCTCTCTGCCTCAGAACTTAGAGGTGAGTGTAGGTGTGAGTAGCTGTGCGTGATACAGGTGTGACTCCAGCAGGGCGGCGACCTCTCACCTGCAGCCTCCTCAGCAGAGAGCCAGCCGGGTTCTCCATCTGATCAAACAGCTCGTTCTCCCCGAAAGAAAAGACCGGAACCAGCTGTGCCCTGCCAACACGCACACATGTGAGCATCAAGGTAATCAAAGCCACTCAGCAACTCCACCTGTCTGATAAGCTCCACCCACCCGTGTTTCAGAGCCATTTTGATGAAGCCTTTCCTGTTTCGGACCTGGAAAACAAACCGTTTCTGATTAGAGCGTTTACATCTCCATGCTGCTGCTTCCCGTTTCCTAGGAGACCGCATCCAACGCGCTTCCACACCGATCCTCTTCTCTAACACTGACCGGTCCGGTACCAGCGGGTCCGACACGTACCTGCAGCGTTAAACCTCCGGGTCGAGCTTCCAGAGCCTCTGGAGCTCCGCCCACTGCGACCACAGCCACGTTTCCTCCTTCAGGACGGCTGACCAGGTGGGACAGACTGGACTTGCAGCTGGACACCAGACCTGTCGGACAGATGAGACGTCATGTGACCCGAACGCCTGCAAGGTACCGGGTCTACTCTGCTGAGCCGGTTCTTCTGGTCCAGAACCAGGAAAACACTCCACGTCTGAGCCCTGTTATCCTCTTCATCATCATCCCTTTAATCATCCTCTTCATCATCATCATCACTATCATTATCTTCTTCATCATCATCCCTGTCATTATCCTCTTCATCATCATCATCATCATCCTTATCATTATCCTCTTCATCATCATCATCATCCTTATCATTATCCTCTTCATCATCATCATCCCTATCATTATCCTCTTCATCATCATCATCATCCTTATCATTATCCTCTTCATCATCATCATC
>JBAFSZ010000006.1:459225-470915 GCA_036919955.1 Melanotaenia pygmaea
ATGTTAGCTTTGGTCAGATGTATGTTAGCATTATTCAGGTGTAGGTTAGCGCTGGACAAATGTATGTTAGCTTTGATCAGATGTATGTTAGCTTTGGTCAGATGTATGTTAGCATTATTCAGGTGTAGGTTAGCGCTGGTCAGATGTATGTTAGCTTTGATCAGATGTATGTTAGTTCTGGTCAGATGTATGTTAGCTTTGATCAGATGTATGTTAGTTCTGGTCAGATGTATGTTAGCGTCGTTCAGTTGTATATTATCTTTAGTCAGATGTATGTTAGCTTCGGTCTGATGTATGTTATCATTATTCAGGTGTAGGTTAGCGCTGGTCAGGTGTACGTTGGCGTGGTTCAGACGAGCTTTTCGTGGTTCAGATAGGGAATTATGTGGTAGGAACAATAACCGGAGAGTACTGAAGCAGCTGGTCTGGATTCAGCCAACTTCCATCTATCATCACATCTGCTTGGAGCAAAACATTTCTCCATCGCTACCATGTTTGTTCAGGGTTGTCATGGAAACCCTGTGATTAAGTTTTAACTAACCCTGCTCACAGGGATGCTTTGTGTTGAAGCTTCTGGCCCTGTCTGATGTCCTGAAGGTCTGTTCAGGATGGAGTCCAGTCTGATGCGACTCTTCATCTGCTGTTTCAGAGGGAACCGGGTCGGATTACACGCTAATCTACCAGGAATGTGTATCAAGGTTGGGTCCTGCAGCCTGTCCTCATTCTTTATTTCCTCGACACATTTTACATCAGACAGTTTTTGTCGGCACAATAACAGAGCCTGATTACATGACATCACCCGACATCTATGCCCTGCATTGTCTCCGAGGTGTGTTCAGGTGCTGCAGGAGCTCAGATACCTGCCATCCTACCGCAGGCGGAAACATGATAGAGCAGAAGCACGCACACACCTGTTGATGCAGACGTCGTGCCTCCAGAATGTCCTCTGTCCAGAATGTCCTCACTTTCCAGAATGTCCTTACTGTCCAGAATGTCCTAACGTTCCAGAATGTCCTCACTGTCCAGAATGTCCTAACTTTCCAGAATGTCCTCACTGTCCAGAATGTCCAAACGTTCCAGAATGTCCTCACTGTCCAGAATGTCCTAACTTTCCAGAATGTCCTCACTGTCCAGAATGTCCTTACTGTCCAGAATGTCCTAACTTTCCAGAATGTCCTTACGTTCCAGAATGTCCTCTGTCCAGAATGTCCCCATGAAGGAGAGGATGGAATATGGTCCTCGGAGTGGCAGATGCACAAACACAGATACACACAGCTGTGGAGTGTGGATGTGTAATTTACACTTCATTAACTCGTTTTAGTATGAAATGATAATCAGTGTTGGTGTGAAAAACACTGACATGTTTCACACACACGCACGTGCGCACAAACACATGCACACACAAACACTAATTATTCAAACTTCAAATCTCTCGCATGGCCTCAATGTTCCCAGAGTCCTCTTAAGGAGGACGATTGATCATGGCCCTCATAAAGATAGTAGATAGGTAGATAAACACTACGACGTGTGTGTGTGTGTGTGTTTTACACTTCTTTAGCTCATTACTGGATTAATAATCAGTGCTGGTGTGAAGAACGCTGACCTGATTCACACACACCTAGCGACAGCCTCGGCTTCTTCTCGCTTTAATTAACCGACAAGCGGAATGGAACGTGGCCCGGCTGTGTGTGTGTTCTCGGGGTGTGTGTGTAATTACAGCTCAGAAAGGGAAAGCAGCCATTTCATGTTCCGCTCGGCAGCAGCTGAGGAATGAAGCCGTCCTCTGACGGCATTTCCACCGTTTTCCGGCCCTGAACGTTACGTTGAGTGAAGCTGAAATAGGATGAGGTTCACGTGCACTTTAGACTCTACTTTTACTAGTTTAACCCGTTTCTACCGACGTTTCTACTAAAATACAAACGTCAGCTGGTAAAACGACAGAAAACATTGTTTTATTCTCAGGTTTCATTTGTCAGGATGTAAAAACCATCACGGGTTAAAGTGGAGAACATGCTGAGTCATTATTTACTGAACTGGTTTCTGTCCAGTATCCAGCAGCTGGAGAAGCTCCTTCAGCACCAGTAAATAACCTTATCAGTCCCTCACATGGCTGTGGAATATCTATTCAATCAAGCTTTATTTATACAGCACCAGACAGTCCAGTTCAATCCGGTTCATTCTAGGCCAGTTATAATCCACTTATCGTTCCAAGAGTTGGTAAAATCTGAATAAAACCTATTTTATTCCCAGTAGAATAAAACAACACACTTCACTGTGTGATGGAAAATACGAGCTGATGGTGAATCTGATGGCAGCAACGCGTCTGCGGGAAAATATGGGCCATCAGATCTTTATGTGGAGTTTTATACGTAGTTTTAAACGTGAGGATTGTAGTTCTGTACAGGAGCCGATGCAGAGACGATAAAAGACTTCATAAAGTCCTAATGACCTCGCTTCAGTCCGTGGAGGTGTGCAGGCGGGCCTGAGAGGAGAGGATGTGTCGGACTGATCCAGACCTGTGATGAGGTCTAACCGAGGTGTGTGTGAGGGTGAATCCCTCAGAGCCTCCTATTCAGGAACTGATTACAGAGCTTCAGTCATGGCTGATATGACGGCTGTGAGAGGCCTGTTCTTCCTCACCTGTCCTCCCCATCCTCACTGTCCACGTCCTCCCCCATCTCCGATCCTCCAGAGACAATGACAGACGTCTCTAGGTCGAAGCATTCTGCCGGTTTCATCATCATACTGGTTTAACAGGTTATTATTCCTGAACCAGTTTTTAGAGAACCGTGATCAGAGCAGGGTTTATGGTTGCTATGGTGATTCCCGCCTTTTCTCGGTCAGCAGACGAGGAGCCGAGCCTCAAGCAAACTGTGGTGTGAAAACTTGTTGGGTAGAAATAATTCTCTAACGGAGCAGCAGAAGCTCATCAGTATTTAAATTTATTTATTTAGGTTTGTGTTTTCAGAAACTGTGAATCTTCAAATCTGGAGCGAGAATATGTTTTACGGACGTGGAGGTTTGTACGGAGCTAGCATAGCGGCGTAGGTCGTCTTCATTTTTTAGACTGTAGGATCTCATCTGCAGGTATTAATTCTGCCAACACAATTCAGTTTAACTAAACATAGACCTGCTTCTACCTAAACTTTCACTTATTGTATATGTTTAGCAAGAACCAATCAGGTGTGTCGAATCACCAACCAATCAGAAAGAAGACTGACTTCTTATGGGCTTCTCTGTGTCCATAGAAAGGAAGCAGGTCCATGTTTAAACATACGGTGGTTTGTTGTTGTTTGAAGTCACATGACGGCCTGGTGGACGTCCACCTTGCTCTTCTCCTGGTCCTGGTCACCTTCATCTTCCTCAGAATTCAGGGATGGCGTTGCACCGCTATGGTGTCACGTTGTTACGTTGCTTGTAATGTGGACGATATGCAGCCCTCCAGGTCTGCGTATGGTTGCTGTGGAAACCCAGCGAGAATCAGGGTTTACCGTCCGGTAGCGACCTGGACCTGCTGGTGGACGTTGCGTAGAAAAGTACGGCTACGACCGTCTGACCGAGGCCAGCGCGGCGCTCAGATCCCTGAAGGTGTCTCCAGATCAGCTGGTTCTGTTAGAGCTTCTTAAATGTTAATCTATCCGTAAACCGACTCACCTTTAGAGAGCTGTGATAGTTGACTGGCTTTGATCAGTTCTCTCTCTGATTGGTTAGGGACTAGAGCGATCTGATTGGCTGTGGGGATGGTGGGACAAACTGGGACAAACGTTGCTGTCAAACTTGACTTGTATTTTCAGACTTATGTAATTTGTCCTGGTAGATCTGGTTTGTCCCTGTCCTGGCTCCGTAGCTTTGAGGTCTGTCGCAGCGAGAGTTGAAATTTACGTTAAAATCTTCACGTTTAACGTAAAAAGTTTTATTTAGAAAAAGTTTTCGCAGGAAATAAACATTCTGAATCTGTCCCTCAGAGGTGCTGATGAACACGAAGTTGGAGACGTCGGACCTTCGGTGGACGGACCACCCGGCCAACGATCAGCAGGTAAGCAGTCAGTCAGGTCTCCGTCTCTGCCGATCGCCCTGACCGATCCTGATCAGTAACCGTGTCTGTCCTCAGTGGGAGGAAGTCAGCGGCTTCGATGACGAGTCCAACAGCGTGCGGACCTTCCAGATCTGCACCCCCGACAGTCCGTCCTCCTACTGGCTGAGGACGCGTTGGATCCCGCGGCGGGGGGCCACCACAGTCTATGTGGAGATCCGGTTGGTGGATCTGGTCCCAGTTAAGATCGGTCCAGGTGAGGAGGCGGAGTTCTGATGATGTCACGTGTGCTGCAGGTTCACCATGATGGAGTGTTCACCTCTGAACCAGCGCCACTGTAAGGAGACCTTCAACCTGTACTACTACCAGTCCGACAGCGACGAGGCCACGCCCACCCACCCCGCCTGGATGGAGAACCCCTACACCAAGGTGGCCACCATCGCCGCCGACCACCTGCTGCGGCGGGAAGGCGAGCGGCGCTCCAACGTGAAGCTGCTGCGGCTGGAGGTGCAGCAGGGGGCGGGGCTTTACCTGGCCTTCCAGAGCCAGGGCACCTGCATGGCGCTGCTGTCCGTACGCGTCTTCTACAGGAAGTGTCCGCCGCTGCGCCGCGCCTTCGCCTCCTTCCCCGAGACCATCCCCCACTCCCTGGTGGAGCAGGTAACCACGGAAACGGCAGGTAGCAACAGGAAGTTAAAGACATCACTTTCTAACGTGTGTGTTTCAGGCTCAGGGCGTGTGTGTGGAGAACGCCATCACCCCGCCGGGCGAGCACTCGCAGCCTCCCAGCATGCTCTGCGGTGAGGATGGTCAGTGGGTGGGGCAGCCCACATCCAGCTGCGCCTGTCGCCCCGGTTACGAGACGGGAGAGACCGACGTTCGATGTCGAGGTGAGACTGCAACGGGGTTGGTGGGACAGGATGGGTCTAGACCCGGATAAAGCCTCTCACACTGTCTCACTAGTACCAGACCCAGACTGGTCTCGGACCCAGACCCAGACCTGGTCCTGGACCCACCCTGTCCAGCATCATGAATGAATGATGTTGCAGATTTAATGTGGTTCAGACTGAGTCCGTGTTCATGCTGGACTTGGTGGGAGGAAGGAACGATGGAGGACGAGAGCGTTACGACCCAAACATAAAACCTGCTGCTGCCTCACGTGTAAAACCAGAAAACAAAGCAGATGATCATCGGGAGCACCTGCAGGAGCAAAACAACAGTTGACATGTTTACCTGGACTCAAGTCTTCCCCACCCCCGGCTGCTCCGTGGCCACAGAAACATGGCCGAGCATTTATATCATACCGAGCAGATCTGATCCGGACCTGCTCAGTATGATATAAAGACATGGATCCAGATTTCCTACAAACTGGATTCCGTGTGAGAAAGTGAAACTGGGCGGGTATAGATACGCAGCGGCGGCGTTGGTGTACATCAGAAAACACGGTTCTTCTTCTTTCTTTGGTCTGACCTTCCAGAAACAGCAGTTAAAATGATTTATTAAAACGTGGGACCGCCTCGATCAGAAAACCCGGTCCAGGGTCCTAGGTGCAGGTCTGACTGGTCTCTGGATCTGAAACACTTTTTAATTATTTATTTTTATCTGAGCACTAAAATAAAACACAGATTCTGTTCTGTAAACACGAAAGTCGGCAGCATGTCAACAGAAGAAGAAGAAGAAGGATGATCTGCATGAACGGTGGTTTGTTGACGTCGACTGAACCCAAACACAGAGGACGGAGCATGTGACCTCCTTGGTTGCCGTGGTAACCAGAGGGCTCCTCTGATGGCGCTCTGGATGAAGGGGCAGCGAGGTCGGCGGAGGTCGCAGACACTTCCTGTTTTTCTCCGGAGGTCAGAGGTCAGCTGACTGCGAGCAGGAAGTGCTGCAGCGGCGGCTGGTCGCCTCTGCTGCTGCCCGGAGGTCAGTCGCCTCTGCTGCTGCCCGGAGGTCAGAGGTCAACTTCTGCTGGCAGGGAGGCCGGTTGTGACATCACAGCAGCACTTTCCACATCCTGCCCAAGCCAAGGTCACTTCCTGTCTGTCATTGTGTCGCTGAGGCCGGACTCCTCCTTCATCCCCATGTGATCTTCCTCGTCCTCACCGAGCTCACTATAATTCATATTAATTCTTTTCTTCTTAATTATTTTAATGTTGTGAATGTTTTCGTATTTTCTTGAGTTCAAATTGTCCAACGACAACTTTCTATTTTTATCTCTTCTTTTCCCTGCAAAGGATAATATATCTATTTTTAAGTCTCTGATGTGGCCGTTGTATTTATCTTCAAAACCCAATAAAAATAAAAAAAAGAGTTTGTTTTTTATTCAGGAATAAATCTGTATAAATCTGTTCTTATTGGTTACCAGCAGCCTGTTCAGGCCCCGCCCTCGTCTGGAGTTTTTAATGACATATTATTTGTATTATATTAATGCAAGTAAAATAAATAAAAATAACTTTTAATGGAAACTTTAAAACTGAAGCTGTTGAAATTGTTGGGAACTATTTTATGCGGTGGATTAATCTTTATGTGCTAATGAAGCTAATGGATGTGCAGCCCACGCTAATGCTAAATCTCACATTGCTAATGCTGAAGCTAACTCTGCTAATGCTACTCCTTCTAATTCTGAAGCTACGGGATTTTTCTCTTACAGCCTGTCGGGCGGGTTACTTTAAAGTCGAATCAGGAATTGGCAGCTGCGTCCCGTGTCCCACCAACAGCAACACGCGAATCCCAGGCTCCGCCTACTGCCCGTGTCTCCCGGGTTACGATCGGGCAGACTCGGACCCGCTGCACACTGCCTGTACACGTAAGATTCATCCCTTTCATTTCTGTTTTCTTTTCATCGCCCATTCTTTCATTTCTTCTGTTTTCTTTCTTTTTTTCTATTCGGGATCATGTTTCCAGAAACAGGATATTTCCCACAATGCAGCTGGCTGGTGTCGTTCATCAGAGCTTCAGCCTGAGGTCATTCGTTTTCTTTCTGTTAGGATGTAAACTGAGAACCATGTGAAAATGGGCGAACTGGCCCTTTAAGAAGCTCACACACACACACACACATTCCTGCTGCGTTGTGTTTGCCAACAGCTCTCTAAGTACCTCGGCTCCGCCCCTTTAACTGCATCACCCCAGGCAACAGCAATTAGGGCTAATTAATAGGCCCATTACTCCTTGGTGTGTGTGGAAGGTCATGCGGCCTCAGACCGCACACACTTCAGGTTTGGTGGATGTTTGTGAGGACGAGTTTTATCTCTCCGAGTAAGTCATTATAGAGGAAAACATCCAGCTGCCTGACAGGCAGCGCTCAGGGAAAAATGTCCTGATGTTCACCAGAGTCTGACCTCTGACCCCCCAGGTCCCCCGTCGGCCCCCCGCCTCCTGGTGAGCCAGCTCAACGACACCATGGTGACTCTGGAGTGGAGCGAGCCGCTGGACCGAGGAGGACGGGCCGACCTCAGCTACCGGGTCCTCTGCTCCATCTGTGGACCCCCCAAGGTAGGCTCGGACCAGACCAGGACTGACCAAACACCCCGAGATCTGACCAGATCAGACCAGGACAAACAGCAGACCAGTAGGGACCAGATCAGATGAAACCAGACCATGTCAGACAGACCAGAGGCCTGTACTACGAAGCTGGATCGGGGTAACTTCAGGGTTAACTGGGTTTTCTGGTTCACTTCTTACCAAGCTGGCTAACCGGCTCCAGAGCAGGTTCTGGATAAGAAATCAGCGAGTATAAAAGCTCCACCTCCTGACCAATCAGATCTCATGAAAAATGGCCCGCCCATTTTAGAAGATCGCGTTGACGTTGGCGTACGATAGAAAAGGAGCAGATGAACTCCTCCATCCATACAGCGGGTACAGTAATGAAGGTCACCGCCCGCTCTGAATGATGTTTTTATATTTCTTTACTTGCTCCCAAGTCCTTCCAGCTCCACCGGGGTTGCTTCTGACATGGAGGTTAATAATAGAGATAATTCTGTTTCACACATAAGGACAGAACCACCGAGTTATGGAGCCTACGACTGTCCGTACGTTCATGGTGGAGGAACTGGTATTCCAACATATAACGCGCTCACATGGGATCCTTAAAAGAACTGGGAAATATGACGTAAATGAAGCATTCCCAGGAATGTTGGTGCTGTCATACAGGGATCTGAGCGCTGTCGGTTTTTATTTTTACCCATTAATTAAGATGTACAATCTGACGAACTTACGCGTTAACGGAGTCGGAGTTTCCTGCCAGCTTTCCTTCCTGCTGTTGCTGCAGCAACCATGTTGTTTTTAACCTGAATTTTATGTTAAGTTCTTCGTATTTTAGAAGAAGAATAGTCTGCTCCTCCGCGGTAAAACACGGCTCTGCAGGTTCGTCCATGTTTGTGATTGGTCAGAACCTCCTAACACCACCCTTTTATGTGAACGCACACGAACCTTAACTGGAAAACGTTGGGTGGAGTTACCGCGTTGAAAACCAGCTTCTTACTACAACTAATCCAGATCCTGAGTGTCTGGGTACGTCAACCAGGTAAGAAATCCGGGGCATGTTAATCCCGCTTCGTAGTACAGGCCCCAGGACCACCAGACCAGACTGAGAACCAGCAGCTCAGGTTCTCCTCTGACTCCGCCCCTTCCTCCTGCTCCTCAGGGATTGGTCAGTTCCTGTTCCCCGTGTGACGACAGTGTTCTGTACCGGCCGGCCCAGTTCGGGCTGACTCAGCGTCGCGTCATCATCTGGGGACTCCGCCCACAAACCAGATACATGTTCACCATCCAATCAGTGAACGGCGTCTCTGCCATCAGCCAATCAGAGCCAGCCTCCGTCAGAGTCAACGTCACCACCAGCAGAGACGGTACCCACACAGACCACATGGGTCTCAGTGGCTTCAGTGTATTGATCTGTGACTGATCGGTGATTGATTGTGGATCTGTGTCCAGTTCCTCCTCCAGTTTCTGGTCTGAGAAGGGTGGCGGCCTCAGAGAACAGCCTGTCTCTGGTCTGGAACGTACCGGTTCCTCAGAACCAGCACCAGATCCTGGACTACCAGCTCCGCTACAGCCGCCATGACGGCGAGGAGGCGGGCCAGTGGCAGTACGTGTCCAGCAAGTCTTCTTCTGTGGTGCTGACGGGGCTGCAGCGGGCGGTGCAGTATCAGGTCCAGGTCCGGGGGCGTTCCCAGGCGGGTTACGGGTCGTTCAGCGAGACGAGCAGCTTCAGCACGCTGCCCGACGGTACGAGTCCACGCCTCCACCGCCGAGCGACCGCACTCTGTCCGCTCTGCGTGTTCATGTTTATGTGTGTGTGTCATGGCAGGCGTGGGCCGGTCCCAACTGGTTCTGACCGCAGTCCTGGTCTCCATGGGGATCCTGATCCTGGTCGCCGCGGCGACAGCTGCAGCTCTCTGCTACCGGTAAGAGAAAGAGATCTATTCATGTGTTCAGGATGCTCCCTCCCTGCTCCCATCAGCAGAACAATGGACACGCTGACCTCCAGTTCACGCACACACACACGCACACACACACACACACACACACAGAGCAGGGTGGGACACGCTGACCATGTAAAGACAGAAACTCGACACTGAGATGAGGAGATAAACCCTGAGAGTCACATTCCTGAGACGGACGTTCCTCCTGAGGAAGCAAGGATCCTGCAGCTGAGACACGTCCCTCTGTCCATCCCTCTGTCCATCTGTCCATTCTTCTGTCCGTCCCTCTCCCTGTCTGTTTATCCATCTGTCTTCTGTCCATCAGCAGAAGGAGGCATCCAGACGTCCATGACAAGGCTGGACACTACCAGATGGGACAGAGTGAGTTTCAGTCTATCACAGACTGGATTAGTTTTTTTTTTTTTTTTATTGTGTCACCTGACTGACGATGATGATGTGGTGTTGTCGTCATAGCGATGAAAGTGTACATCGACCCGTTTACTTATGAGGACCCCAACGAGGCAGTGAGGGAGTTCGCCAAAGAGATTGACGCCTCCTTTGTAAAGATAGAGGAAGTGATTGGAGCAGGTAAATCCCACTTTTCCACCTGTCAGGTTCCAGCTTTTAGTTCCCCGGACTTGTTTCGGCTCTGGGAACTATGCAGGATGCTTTGATATCTTTTATAAAAGCAGATGATGCTGGGGAAATTAATGTAATAGTTGTTTTTTTTAGTAACTGTAAAGCACAAAAATCAATTTTAGAATCATCTTTGTTTATACTTTTATGAACATTAACCTTTATTCTACAGAAACATTTAGAAGATGTTCAGGAATATTTTGAGGAACCTTTCCCTGGAAACCTTTTACCAGGAACTATTGCAGAACTCCTTGTGGAGTGTGGAACTTTTTGCCGATCCTGTTTGAACAGGAACTCCGTCTGTTCATGAACTGACAGGAATCTTTGGAAGTCAGATTTACAGAGTTTTTCTGAAAATGATTGGTGGAACCTCAGGATTAGTTTCTAGTTTCTGATTAGATCAGATTTTTCTTGGTACCTGACAGAAGATCCGGATCATCGTTTGAAGTCGAGTCGTTGCCGCAGCGACCGATGACCCCGTCCCAGTCCGGTTCATGCTGAATTCTGTAAGAAACTTGGTTCAGGATGTTTCAGGATTTGGGAACATGAGCAGACCTTGGACCTGGTTCTGAGCTTGGTAAGTGGTGGTCTGGTGTGAAAGAGGTTTTTCATTTAGCTGTGTCTGCGGGAACTTTTGACCCGCGGGAACCGGACGGGAACTTTCCCATCGCCGCGTCGGCGCTGAGCAAACATCCAGCATGAATCCTGTGTTATTAAAAGTAAACATGAGCTGTGTGTGTCTGAGTGTGCGCTGGGCTACTGTAACAGCACTGCTCTACTACTGGGATGTAACTGGATACCCGTTTCCATGGCAACCAGAGTGTGAAGCCTCCACCAGCAGCTGGCAGGCACACACGCAAACACATGCGCTGCACATGTGTGTGCGTGAGGTGCTGACGTGTCGGTATGTGCTAATGAGCTCTGAAGGAACGTGACACCTCTCCTCCAGGTCGGGACATTAAAGTGGCGCACCGAGCTGGTTCTGGCCTCGCTGTGATTGGCTGTTTTCTGCTGACCGTGTGACCTCATTAGGCGCTCTGAGCGGCGGCGTCCATCAGGGTCCTGATGTTTGTTCTCCTTTAAAGAACCCAGCAAGCTGCCTCCAGTTAGAGGAACTGATTAGATCTGCTGGAGGCTTCAGGAGCGTCTGAGACTCATTTCCAGGACTGCAGGAGGCTCACCCTGTTCCTGTAGCTGCCTGAAACGGCCCCACGAATCTGGGCTGCTCTGGTCCGTCCACATCCATAAACCTCCACAAACATCCACCAACATCCATAAACCTCCACCAGCTTCCACAAACATCCACCAACATCCATAAACCTCCACCAACATCCATAAACCTCCACCAAAATCTACAAACCTCCACCAACATCCAAAAACAACCACCAACATCCATAAACCTCCACCAACATCCAAAAACAACCACCAACATCCATAAACCTCCACCAACATCCAAAAACAACCACCAACATCCATAAACCTCCACCAGCATCCATAAACCTCCACCAACATCCACAAATGTCCACCAGCATCCATAAACCTCCACCAACATCCATAAACCTCCACCAGCATCCATAAACCTCCACCAACATCCACAA
>JBAFSZ010000006.1:785193-795520 GCA_036919955.1 Melanotaenia pygmaea
TTCCATCTGAGAGACTCTGCCTCTCTGAAATGCTCCTTTTATACCAGTCATGTTACTGACCTGTTACCAGGTAACCTTCTACTGGGAATAAAAACTGGAGGATGGGATTCTGGTTTTATTTACATTCTACAGGGAGACCTGACTCTTTGGTAACCAGCTCTTTAAGTCTGACCACCACAGCTCTGGTCCTGGACCAGTGGATCTGCTCCACCAGGACCAGGACCGTCCGGGTCATAAAGACGTCCATGCTTACCTTCCTCCTGCACTGGTGTCTCTGACAGTTCCTGGTTTTGGGACACTTGGAGTCACACAGGTATTCCTTGTGGCAGGGCATCAGCTTCCTGTAGCGTCCACACCTGCACTCCTTCTCCACCTCCTGCACAGACCGCCTCTGTTTCAGTGTGTTTCCCTGCTTTCCACGGTGTGTGTGTGTGTGAATGTGTGTGTGTTAGACCTGTCTGCAGGTCTCGCAGCTCCCTCGGTGACACCTCATCGAACAGGTGTGTTTCGAACACGACAGACGGCGGTCACACGTGTCGCCGCATGGCGGCACTTCCTCCGTGCAGGGCAGAGACGACTCTGGACAGAAACACACCAGCCCGGTGAGGTTTCGCCACGCCGGGCTCGTCGGGATCAGGTGTGGACGTTTCAAAGCACCAATGAGCAGCTTTTACTGGATCACACATTACCCTACTAAACTCGGTGTGTATGGTGCATGAGTCCACCTACTGGTCTTGCCACAGGGACAGGATCTGCTGACGGAGCGAGGACACGGGGGACACACTCCATCGTGACACACGACCTCGCAGGTGTGATTCCCACAGGAGAGCGGAGACCCACACACCTGAGACAGACACAGGGAGTGAGTCCTGCTTCAGGACAGACGGACGTCCACATGTAAAAGACCAGAGCTCTGCAGGTGCAGTACCACCCAGCGCCACCAGATGGCTCCAGTTTAAAGCAGCATCACCGGAGCTGTGAGGTACTGACCCAGTCTGCCGGCCCGGTGGGACATGAATATACATACATGTTCTAAAGACCTGGTAAAATGTAAGAGTGGTACGTGTACAACGCAACACAATCATGTTATTAAAGGAGGAGAGAAGATGTCACTGATTAATATTCAGTTGTTAGAAAAGCTATTAAAAGGGTTTTTATGGGTTTATTTCCATACTCTGGTCTCTGATTACAGACACCTGACCAGATTACTGAGCATGCTCAGTAGGTGCCTCCATCCTAGTTTCACCTGCTGACAGTTCCAGCGTGCACTGACACACGGCCTCTCCGCCTTCTCGCGACCACACACACATCTCTGGATGCTGACTCTGGGACACGGAGAACACTCTGAGGCACAACGAGAAGAAACAGGATCAGGAAGTGACTCTGGAGATTCGTACCGTTTGTTTGTTTGTTTGTTTGTTTGTTTGTTTACCTGTGTGGCACAGCTGCGAACAGGCGTGCTGCTTGCAGGCCAACAACTTGCCACACTGCTGCTGACACGACCAGGCCTGAAAACACACACAGTTCACATCACTGATCCAGAACCAGTCCAGCTCCTGGCCCTTCAGCCCTCCCGGTGCGCACCTTGTTGCTGCAGCGGCGGGGGAGGGGCTTAGCTTTCCCGCACATGCACGCCACCGACACCATCTTCGGACATGGAGGGCAGGGACCTGAAAGCACAGACCGGTGACATCCCGACGTTTGTGAGGAACCTGAACTCAACGCTTCACTGAGCTGACAGTAAAACAACATCAGCATCGCTGCGGTTACCGGGGTGACAGAGCAGCAGACAGGTGTGACCACAGGTGGGTTTCAGCTCATTCTGGCAGACGGAGCCGCAGGAATGAGGAACCAACCAGGGATCAGCTGGAGGATCCTGCACTTTCCCACAGTAACACATGTACCTGAATGCAGCAAAGAGTAAATAAGTGAAGAAAATCCTCAAACATGACAAACGTCTGTTGTTTTCTTCATCAAACTGGTGAATATCCTGGTCCAGTCCAGGTGAACTGGGCTTTTTATCAGGACTGTGGAGCCCCCTGCTGGAGGACTGCAGCTCTGACGACCGACCTGCAGGGTACACGTACCTGTAGGGCGTGGAGCCGGGTGGATATTCTACACGGCACTTTGGACTGAGGAGAGAAGATCAGAACCATCAGAGACCCGGATGTCCACAGAAACACGATAATCTGTCTTTATTCATCTATTAAACATCAAATTAACCGTGAAGACGTCGTTTCTGTCCAGCAGTAAAACGTGCAGCTCTGCAGGAACGTCTGTGGAACTGTTTCCAGTCTGAATGCTGGAAAAAAACCAGTAGAAACCAGGAAACAAACCAGGGCCAGGGATGCTGCTTCTGCCCGAAGTCTTCGTCGGTGACGGAGGAGACGAGGAAGACCGAGTCTCTGGCCCACTTCTGGATGCAGGGCAGGTGGAAGAGGGAGAAACATCCGGAGCAGCTCCACACCTGGACAGAAGCAGCGTTTCAGAACCGGTCCGGTCCGTCTGACAGAAATAACACCGGAGTCCTCAAAGACACGAGTGCAAGCACGGCTCGGCTTTTTAACGGTTGCCCGGGGCAACTACAGGAACCAGAACAACGTACGTTTGACTAAAACTTTCAGGAAAAATAAATAAAACATAAATGAAAGAAACATGACACTGAGCCTAGCAGATGAAGGTCAACCCGCGGCACCACCAGGAGAACCGCTTTGTTTTTATCCAGCATCAAACTGCGTCTCACCGGCTGCGTCCTCTTGACCGAAGCGATGCAGATCAGACAGGTCAGAGCTCCGGACTGGAACAGGTCGCTGACGTACTGACCGGTCCGGACCAGACCGGTGGCGTCTCCACCTGAACACACACAGCGTTTCATGTCACTTTATCAGATTAAACCCCTGGACAGCAGGATGATGAAAGCCGGCCTCCATCTTTAACCGGATTTCAGACTCAAATTTTTAAATCCAAACATCTCACATGACATCTCAGCTCTTTCACCACCTCGGCCTCTTCAGACTGGTTTTACAAACAGTAGAACTGAACCACACTTTCCCTGAGCTGTGATCATTTGCTGGCACATCTGCTCCCACCCGTCCACATCCTGCAACCAGCCTCATCCTTCTGCCAAGCTTGTCCCTATCCCAGGATCGTCCCTCTCCCAGCCACTCTTCCAAGATGTTCCCAGTCCAGAAGGGATATAATCCCTCCAGCACATCCTGGGTCTGTCCTGGGGTCTCCTTCGAGCTGATCATGCTTGCAAGGCATCCTGACCAGAAGCCCGAGCCACCTCCACTGCTTCCTCTGGATGTGGAGGAGCAAGAGAGAACCTTCGGTCCGGCTCAGAGAACCTTCGGTCCACACAGAGAACCTTCGGTCCAGCTCAGAGAACCTTCGGTCCACACAGAGAACCTTCGGTCCAGCTCAGAGAACCTTCGGTCCACACAGAGAACCTTTGGTTCACCCAGAGAACCTTCGGTCCAGCTCAGAGAACCTTCGGTCCAGCTCAGAGAACCTTCGGTCCACACAGAGAACCTTTGGTTCACCCAGAGAACCTTCGGTCCAGCTCAGAGAACCTTCGGTCCACACAGAGAACCTTTGGTTCACTCAGAGAACCTTTGGTCCAGCTCAGACCTCCTTTTTTTTTTTTTTTTATATATTTTTTTTTTATTTAGACCTCCTACCAGAACTGCAAACTCTCTATGTGGAGGTAGCAGTGCCTCACCTGTCTGGTCCGTGTAGGTGGTGAAGGTGGACGCCAGGATCTTCCCTCTCTGTCCATCCTGACCGTCCCCATCATTGATCTCATTGTCTTCATCAGAAGAGGAGCTGATGTGGCTCTCTACCAGCCGCCTCGCAGCAGCCTGATTAGACTTTCGGATCTCCTCGAACTTGGACTGGACTGACTCTCCTGTCATTCACAGAAAAAGGAAACATCACGGTTCTGGTTCTGACAGAACTTGACAGGATGAAATCGGTCTGAGACCTTCATCACCTTGTGGAGGTTCTGGAGTGGGGTCAGTCTTTGTCCTCTGCCCTCGTCCTGCACCAGAGCCCGGTCTTTCCTTGTCCTTCTGCTGGGGACGTGACCTTTCAGCCTGAGGCTCCTGGTTCCGGCCACGCCCCCTGCCCTGTTGTCGCCATGCCGGTTCCATGGCAACCACCTCCTGACCTCTGCAGAATCAACAATCAGAATTAAAAACTACTTCACATCATAGAAACAGCCACCTCAGCTTTAAATCAGGTGTTTGGTTTGTTAAATCACCCTAAACGAGCAGGTATTTTACTGGACTCTGGTATCCGGAAAGGAGACCATAGTAGCCGGACCCGACCACAGCTGGGCGACCGGGTCTGAACGGTCTAACACATCAGCAGTGCGCATGCTTCAAATGTTTGCCCCATTCAACTGATGTTTCAGCTGAAACTGGCCTCATGTCGGCTGTTAGTCAGAATACAAAGACTCTGTTGCAACATAAAACCACTCCACATGAACCAAGATACACAATGTGTGACAATAACAGAGCTAGCTAGCTAGCTAACGGTCAAATTCAGTTCACTCCTGTAGCCGGCTAGCCGCGGTAAGCTAACAGCCAGATAAATTCAGAGTAAAGACACGCGCAAATAACGCCACATACTGCAAACAATTGTTTTAATAAACAAAAACATCCAACTGAGCTGTTTTTAACTTTAACGTTTAAATAATACAACAGATAGAAGTGATTTCATCCGCAGTTTGAAGTTTAACACACCTCAGCGCTAAGCAGCGAGCAGAGTTTGCTGTTTGATTGTCATGCGCGGAGTCTCGAAGTGCATGCTGGGACTTGTAGGCCTTTAAGTAGAGCCTTATTGTATAGAAAAGAGCCGTAAAACTACAATTCCCACAAGTCCACCAAGTACTCACAAACACTCGTGACGTGTCGAAGCGTATCAGTTATATAGGTAGCCTATAGTATACCTATACTTTTTTTTATACTACTAGTACTTTTATGAGATAAAAAGTTATAAAATTGGCCCCAATTTGGGGCCAATTTTATAACAAAAAAGTCCCTCTGCTTGGAAACACTAAGTCATTTTTAAATGACCTGCTTCAAACCTGAGTTTGTCTAAAGGAGTTTAGTAATTATTATGAGATATTTTATATAATTATAATTGTATTGACAGCTTTTAGCTAAAAAACAGGTGTGATGGATAAAGTTGGATAGGCACGAGCAAAATGATGTTATATGATATTATATGATGGGAGATGTAAAACAGCATTAGAACACTGTCAGACCAAAAGCTTCACTTCTTTCTATTTATTCTTAATCTGATAAATGATTCCAGAAATAAAAGAAGCAAGGTGGAGTTTTTCTTATAAAATATCTTTATTTCAGCGCATTGCTTTCATCACTTGGATCCGAATGGTTTGCTGAGTATCTTTAAAAGCAGAGAAAACAGATGAGTCATCCAGGTTTACAGCAGCTGAATGGGGGGTTAAAGCTCGCTCTATCATTTAACTCTAAAACAAATAATGTTTCACAGACTGGATGGCCTCCTTACATATAATCATATTTAATAATATGTGAGTCCTGTACAGTATGAACTCATAACCAGTGTTTCGGTGAGTGAGGAATCGCAGCTACTCTCATATATACATCAAAATGTATGTACATCAAACCCCAGAAACCTCTACGTCCATCACTGAAAGATTAAGAACTAGCAACAATCTGGGCTACATACAGAGAAGCATGCTGCTCATTTTTTATTTAATACATAACACATGATAATTACAGAGTTTTCCAACATGGGAAGAAGTGACTAGATGCCGAGAAGCTTCCCTCTGAAGCCCGGTTCTCCTTCCATGCTCCACTGATCCAGAGCCACGTCTCCAGTTTCTCAGCTCTGCCAGCTAACGTCCGCCGGCAGGTTGTCAACATTTTCATTCATTCAGAAGAAACTCTACACCTGACACATTGCATTGTGGGGAAAAAAAATCTGAATTTAAACATCTGAAGTTTATTGTTAAGTTTTGGAAATTTGAAAAAGTTTTGTGGGTTTAGTTTTGTCCACGTCTGAAGCTCTAAAATCCAACAATCTTCTTTCTTTTTTTCTTCTTCTGTGGTGGTTTATGTGTCAGGTGTCGGAGGGGGCGGAGCATCGCCGGGCTGGTCGGCTCGCGGTGGGGGCACCAGCTTTTTCTCCAGCCGGTTGACTCTGTGCTTCAGCTTGCTTTGAGTGGCTTCGTGCTCGGCCAGCAGCCGGGCGTACCGGGTCTGCAGGGCATCCAGCGTGCTCGTCATCCGGTCCACTTTCTCCTCTATCTCCTTGGGGTCCGGGCCCTGTGCTGCCACCTGGAGGATGAGACAAGTTATAACTGCTCTATCAGATTATAGGTTAGTTTTCCTTCTGTATGAGATAGCGTGGCTGTACCTCCAGGTCCAGCAGCCCATCCTTCATCAGGATCTGCCTTCCCTTCTCCTCCAGCATGGCTTTGGCATCAGGATACTCTGTCAGCGCCTCCATCAGGTCGTCTTTGGAAAGACAGAAGAGGTCGGAGTATCCGATGCTCCTGATGTTAGCGGTCCTCCTGTTTCCCGCCTTACTGCCTGTTGGAGAACAAACAGAACCCTTTAGAAACCAGAAAACCAGACCACGTTGATACAACATCTCATCCATCACGACCCACGACGGAGGAACCCACTTTCCCTGTTGCTATAAAATGGAAAACTGTATGAAATGATCTCCCTTTGACCAATTGGTTAGACCAAGTGGCCACGCCTACAACACGTCACCACCTGGGATCAGAAGTATTCCCAGTCATTGCTCGGGTAGAAGTATAGATACTAGGGTTTACAAAGACTTCTACGTAGGTTGAAGTATCAGCTCAAGCTTTCTGCTCAAGTAAAAGTGTAAAAGTACCAGTAAAAGTAAATGTAATGTAAGGAAAAAAAGTCATCATTATTCAGAAGTCATCTGAATAATAATTTCTCAAGTGAAGTACAGACACCTAAAATTTCTACTTAAGTATGGTAATGAAGTATTTATACTTCATTACTTTAGACCTCAAAAACAAAAGACAAAACAAGAAACATGGCAGAGTTTGTTGGAGCTGTCGGTTATCCAGCAGACGCAGGACAAAGTCTAGTTTTTCTTTCTAACACATCAGGAACTTTATTTTAACCCAGATCATCAGGAGGCAGGTCGGCGGTCTTTCTTCTTTAAGGCCCCTGATGCCTGGAAACATCCGCCTGCATCTTTGAGGTCAACAACATCTTATGGCCACTTTAGAACCTTAAAACAGTCTGTCGGTGTTTGTAAGGCTGTTTTCTTTCCTCATGTACTTGTGTACATTGTAACTGACCTAAACTTCTGTTACTGGTGACATGAAAACAGGGTCTGGAGAGGGTTGTGTGGGTGAGACTATTCAGTGACTCTCCTGATTAGACGCTGTATTGTGTGTTGTGTTGTATTGCACGCTTGTTGTATTATATGTAAAATATTATGTCTGCGTTTTGTGTTTTATTGCTAATGAGATGCTGCATCTCCAGAGGTTTTCCATTAATAAATTCAAATTAATTTGAAATCAAAAATAAAACATAAATTCCAGATCTAGCCTCAAACTCCGGCCTCCTGGGTATTATTTCTGGTATTATTAACATGTTTACTTCCAAATCTTCATTGTTGATGTTTGAGAAACACTGGTATCAGTCCTGCCTGTAACGTTGTGGAAAAACAACCTGAACGGTGGTGAAATATAGAAGACTTGTTGAGGTTTTTCTGGTGATTTCTACTGAATGTGTTTCTATGCAGATGATGATGTTTTATGCTGGTAATTCATAACTGTTCCTTGTAGTAAATGTACACTGAAAATATTAGGTGAGAAACTGACCAAACCCACGTTTATACAATGTTTGGATTTTTATAAGCTGAAATATGACCCTGTGATGGACCAGCGATCTGTCCAGGTGTACCTGTCCAGGTGTACCTGTTGCTGGGATTCAGCTTTCCTGCGACCCTGAACTGGACTAAGCTGTATAGAAAATGAATGAATGCACAAAGGATGAGCTGGAATATAATCATGATAAGATTGTGTATATTATCAACACAGGATCAATATTTCATTTTATCTTATTCTATGGTATTTATTACTATCAGTAAATTCACATTCAGCTAATTAAAGATTTCTGAATATAAAATGCTGTAATATTTTAACCAATAACACATTGCAGAATACTTTGCATTATTATAAAGTAAAACTAGATAAATCAGATTTTTGTCCAGTTTAACTCTTTTATCTGAAAAAATATGATGAATAACAGAAACTTGACTAGAAGCGAGACTAGACTAGAGACTGGAAACTTTTATTCAGCTCATTTTCAGTCAGACATGGAAAATATGAGCTGATGGTGAATCTGATGGAAAAAGTTGAACAGGAGCAACAAAAGGCTGGAAAAGTACCTGGTACAAACCAGAAACACCTGGAGGAGCATTGGACAACTAACCAGGTTACCTGGTAACAGATCAGTAACATGACTGGTATAAAAGGAGCATTTCAGAGAGGCAGAGTCTCTCAGATGGAAAGATGGACAGAGCTTCATCAATCTGAGAGAAACTGTGTTACACCTGCACCAGGCCCTGCCACGGACACACCTTGGTGGAGCCACTCAAACCTTGGTCAACTCTGATCTGTCTGTTTGAGGTCCTTCATAACACACTGGCTCTAAATATGAAAACTTGATTGGAATATTTTCCATGAACTGGTAAAATGTCCCAGTTTCTACATCTGACATGTTGTTTGTTGTGGCTTGATGACATTTGGAAATGACTGAATTCTGATTTTATTCCAGAGTCGGCACTTTTATATCAGTAAGAGTGATTTCAGTTACAGAAAATTCCTAAAATCAGATGTTTTTTATGAACTGAGGTGGATCTAAGTGAACTGGATCTAAAACCTGACAGCTTTTTCTCCTCCAGCAGTTTTGATGACCTTTTTATGGGTGGATTTTATAACACCACCTTCAACCATCCAGTCGGTGACGGAGACCCACCTTTGATCGCCAGGATGCTGATCTCGCCAAAGTAGCTTCCATCACTGAGGACCACAAACTGCGTGATGCCGTCGTCGGCGACGACAGCCAGCTTTCCCTCCTTGATGATGTACATCTCCCTGCCAATGTCTCCCTTCTTGCAGATGTAGTCTCCAGGACTGTAGACCTGTGGCTGCAGCTTCAGCACCAGCTCCACCAGCAGACCGGCTTCGCAGTCTGCAAAGATCCGAACCTGCAGGGGCAAACAGAGGGAGGTCCTGATGGGGGGGTTCTCATGCTCCTCAGCCGGACAGCAGGGAGTCAACGTGCGCTCCCACCTTCTTCAGGGTGTCCAGGTGAACGTTGATGGCGATCTCAGCTCTCAGCTTGTCAGGCAGGTACTTCAGCACCTCCCTCTCGTCCACCGCTTTCTTATTGGTCCACAGGAAGTCAAACCACTTGATCACTCGCTTCTCCAAGTCCTTAGTGACCTGGAAGGGCAGACAAGTGGGGACAGAGCTCAGTAACCAACATATCAGAATAATACCTGAAAACATAGAAGTTATTCTGATAATAAACAAAACAGGATAAATACAAAAGTCAAACCAACTCAAAGTCACAGTTAAATCTTTACAGACCCCTAAAACTAATTTAATGAATAAAAAAAATGCATATGTTCCAGTATTTCTTTGTCCTGACTCTCTGCTGGGACTCATTTAGTCCAGGTGACCACTCTGTGTTCTCCACCGGGTCAGAAGCAGCCAATGAGAGGCCAGCTGACCTTCCGGAAGCTCATGTACTGCTTGATGGCGTCGATGCGGGCCTGGAAGTCGGCTCTGGCCGCGTTCATGTTGGTAATCATTGAACCCACGTTACCAACGATGGTGGCAAAAATCAGCACCCCGACCTGGAGGACACAAGCACATTAAAAAAACAGCTGTCTCTGGTGTCAGGACTTCATTTCCTCCTCAAACTCATAAGCCCTTAATGCCTGAATTTATTTACAGTTATATAAACACTGATTAAATACAGCAAAAACCAAAACAACTATAATATAGTTACTATATATATATACTATAATATTAAATAAATAATAACAAATAATGAATAAAAATTATAGCATGAAAATTAGGGACAAAAGTCCAGTTGACGAAGAAATCCTAAAACCTTTGTCCCCTTTTCCTGATTAATAAGAAATGTCATTTCATTTCCTTCACACTTTCCTGAAACTGACCAGTATAAAATATATCTGACCAGTATAAAATATATCTGACCAGTATAAAATATCTCTGACCAGTATAAAATATCTCTGACCAGTATAAATT
>JBAFSZ010000006.1:810764-822928 GCA_036919955.1 Melanotaenia pygmaea
GTGGACGTAGGATGGACTGACGTCCCTGAATGCAGCAGGAAGTTGGCGTGGACGTAGGATGGACTGACGTCCCTGAAAGCAGCAGGAAGTTGGCGTGGACGTGGTTTTAGCTAAAATACCGTTGGACCATTGACCTTTCTGTTACACAGAGCCGCTGCCTGGAGAACTGGTTTTAAACAGAGATGATCGGTAACTGGAGAGCAGTCACATGACATCAATATTAATTATGAATTCTTCATCATCATCATCATTCTTACAACTAGACTGGATTTCATGTCCAGAACTCCTCGTCTAGACTCTGGAACTCTGGTGGAAGGTGGATTATTGCTGATTTGAGGTCCATATGGAGGCCAGAACATGGTTTACAGAGAACTGGTTTCCTCCCAGTAGGAGAACTGGAGCTGGACATCATCACGGTGGCATGATGTTTCTATTTATTATTCCTAAACAACTTTTTATTATTCATCATAACAGAGAGAAAGAAGACAAACCTGGTTCATCGGTTTGTAACTTCTCGTTTTTATTGTGTAAAACATTGTCTGCTGCTGTTCTGCATGAAAAGGGCTTTATAAATAAAGTTTTATTTGATTTTATTTATGACTGGACCACAGTCAGAGTTTACTTCCTGGAATCATTAGAAACGGGTAGAACATGGAGGGTCCTGTTGTCTTTGTGTTTTGTATGAAAAGTGCTGAATTTGTGTTTGAACTGAATTATTTGACGTTTGGTTCCAGGCTTTAGCAAAGCTGCTAACTTCCACCTGCAGTACCTGGACAGGTAGGTGCTCTGACTAAAATAAAATAAATAAATAAAAAAGTCATGTTACCATTAAAATTTCCAGACACGCGTTTATACCAGGACAACAAGCTTTTTCTGTTCAGGCGTGTAAACATCTTCAGGTTTATGTATGTAGTTTATTGGGGGGGGGGGGTTCTACAGACTCTGAGAAGGAAGAGGGCCGAATGAGGTTTACGTCTGGGGACTCCACCTCCCCGCTCGCCGTCGACAGCCATCTTTTCCTCTGATGGAGGACAGGAACTTAAGCAGCAGCAAGAAGAATTTTACATTGAAGACAAACGTTGGAGTATGTGGTACTCAGGATGTTCTTTAGGACGTTACAGTCGACATGGATTTGTAGTTTATAAGGACTGCAGCGGTTTTATAGGAACTGCATGATGAAAAGCAGCAGGAAAATCTGTGGTTCAGGACTTTATCCTGCAACAAAAAATGAGACTAAAGTGAGTAAATAAGCCCCAGGAGCAGAAACTGGGACTCAGGCGGTCGGGGGTCATTTTCTGGAAATATTTGGGTCCTTTTACTGTAAAATGGTGGAACTAAACTTTCTTTTATTACGTGGTCTCGGTGAGGTGGGGGAGCAGAAGCTTCCTGCTGGACCAGAAGTTCATCCCGGTGATGAAAATCCAAGCCTGAAGGAGAAGGAGGAAAACGCAGTTTTCTGTCCACATAATTTATTTTCAGACCTTGGTCCTTTAGAAGACAGAAGATATCACACAGAGAAAGCAGAGAAAAACCCGCTGGATGAACTCGTTCCTGACGAATGGAGAGCGTTTTTAATCAGAAGCCGTGATCAGAGTCCTGGTTTCCCCTTCATCGAGTAATCCTGGTTCTGGTTTTTATAGCAGGCTCATGGCCTCCTCACAGACATCAACCAGAAAACAACCAGCACTTTAAAAACTTTACAAAATACAGCAACAAAACACATAAGAGACGATTTTCCAGAGGGAGGAAGATTTCTGTTACGCCGAATCACACGCAGTCCATAAACGCACCACCATGAATAAACCCTGTCCTCACACTGAACAGCTGTTTCCTCCAGCCCTGACAGCTTTCCAGCATAAAGAAGGGATGAAATCTTGTTGGATGAGCGAGCAGAGCAGGTCTAACATCCCATCTGGGCTCCGTCAGAGTAGTTTCTGTGGACTGTAAACAGATCACCACCAGTGTGAACAACCGTCCGTCATTTAATCCCATCAGATCCACCATCCTCTAACAGCTGAGTTTTCTCTCACCTAACTGGTCCAGACCAGGCTGGTGAAGGCTGCAGCTTCATGTTTGGACCTGAAGGATCTCCGTCTCCGAGCTCGGCTGCAGTCCTGGATGAAAGAGACGAAGAGCGAAGAGCAGATTTACTAGACTGTGAGAGCTATGATCAGGAGGAGGCGACGTCTGGCTGATCTGCAGGACATGTACCAGTTTAGATTAATTCATCTGTACATTTAAATAAAGTTTGATGTTTTTTATAACGTTGTTGTCATTGTTTATGAAACCATGCCATGTGTCGTCTGAGCAGTGTTTCTCAACAGGGTGCTATCGCCCCAGGGTGGTATAACGTGTTACTGCAGTGCATTAACATGTTCATGGGGGGCATTAACATGTTCATGGGGGGCATTAACATGTTCATGGGGGGCGTTAACTCGTTCTTGGGGGGCGTTGGCAATCCATTATTTGATTTTGATGAATGACTCTTATATCAACCAATCAGAATCAGGAGAAATGAGGGCTAGTTCACAACTTTGCCTTAGAAACACCAGTGAGGATCCAGGAGGAAATGAACCCAAAGGCAGGCTTAAGATTTTTAGTAAAATCATGAGAGGATTATTGTGATATAACTCAAAATAATCAACTTTAGATTTGATAGGAAGACCGGCACAAGTCTGATTTTTCCAGGTCAGACCCAGTCCGCTTCATGTGGTCTCCTAAACCCGGGTTAAAAACTGCTCCCAGCAGAGTCTGATGGAGGTCATAAAGAACACACCAGAACACAACCAGCAAAGATCTGAGCTAAAGATCTGAATCTAGCATGAATGTGACCATGTTTTAATGGTGGAGGCGGGAAGGGACCTGGGTTTCAGATGGAGGAACTCCACCAGGCGTGGAGGTGGAAACAGACCGAGCTCTCAGCAATAGAAACTTTTTTTTTTTTTTTAATAGCAACAGAAACTTCTGTCAGACATGTTTTATTCATGAGGACAGAATGAAGCAGTAAACAAAGAAGAGATTCTTCCTCCCTTCCTTCCTTCCTTCCTTCCTTCCTTTATGTCTTGTTTAACACAAACCATCCTAAAGTTTGGGAACTTCCTCTAAAACTGCTGAAAAGCTTCTAGTTTCTATGAGCTGATGATGAATGACTGAAGTTATTTTCCTGATGTCACTCACCGTAGTCTTCTAATCATCACTGAGAGCCATTTCATGTGTACGTAGATGTGTTTTATGTGTGTGTACATGTATAAAAGTGGACGGTGTGGGGAGGTTTGAAGAAGGAATCAGGCCGAATCATGGGCACGTTCGATCGTTTCCATCCTAAACAACAGATTCTAAAAACAGAGAAAGTCGAACTTTCCGTCTCGGCCTGACTCGGTGTGTTTGTGTGTGCGTACCGGGATGCAGCCGTCTCCCTGTTTGATGCACAGCAGCAGTTTACAGTGCAGGCAGACGTCACCCGAACTCTCAGAGAACTCAAACATGTTGAAGGAGAAGAAGTTGGAGGCTCCCCGCCCGTTTCCCTCCACCTCCACCGTCTGGTCGTCGGGGTTCGGGCAGCTGACATGAAACAGTTTATTAGGATGTGGTCGGAGACAGAAAACAGCCACCCCCATCGAGCCCGCCTCACCCGTTCCTTATCAGGTCATATCTGGAGCTCCTGTTGGATGACGCCTCGCTGGTTGCCCAGCAGGAGTCGGTCACCATGGTAACCATGTCTCCATCCAGCCCCTTGGTGTCCAGCTCCACCCAGATCTTCTGGTTCAGGAACACTTCGGCGTTCGGCCCCACGGCCTGTGTGCGGTCGGCATCTTTGAAGGCCTTCATGGTGACGGTGTAGTTCCAAACTCCAGATGTGATGACGTGGACCACAAAGCTGCACATCACACACACACACACACACACATTACAGCATCTTTAACCCAACCCTCCTCACGGCTACAGCTTCAAGCCCCGCCCACCTGTTCTTGAGCCGGATGGTGCTGATGTGGTCCTGGCTGTAGATGCAGGAGAGGTCCACAGAGACCTGGTTGTGGTTGCGGATGGGGGCAGAGGAGCTGGTCTGGGTCCTGATGGTGTTCTTGTACATAATGTGGCTGCTGTTGCTCTGCAGATTTACAACAATAAGTTTACTGAGCAGGTCAGAGAGGTCAGAGGTGGAGATGGACCCACAGAGAGCCAGAGGAAGGAACCCACCGTGACCTCCGTCCCACAGCTGCTGCTCCTGAAGCTGAAGGTCACCATGTGGGTCAGCTGGTCCATCCGACCCCTGCAGGTCTGATCGTTGAGGTGTAGGTCAGAGTAGTCGATGTCTTTGTCCTCCAGGAGGCAAACAGGCAGAGAGACTGAAGCCGAGTTCTGACTGCAGAGCGCCGGATCACCTGAGCAGAACCACGATGGTCAGAAGATGTCCTTCAAACATTCGTCCCGCTGTCCTCACAGCTGTCTTACCCAAAGAGTCCGTCTCTCTGTACTTGGAGGCAAACAGAGCTCGACAGAAGCAGCGAGTTTCACCGCCGACCGTCTTCTCTCCACAGAACTCGTGAGCGCTGCAGGTCCGGTTCTGGCATGTGGCCCCAGAAGAAACTGCAGACCAACACGACACCTCAGTCAGAAATCACCATCTCTGTGAGAACTCAGAGCGGAGTAAACCGGGTCTTACAGCACTCAGCTTTGGACCTCCAGCCCTGCAGCGTGGTCCTGCAGGTTCTGACGAAGGCCTCCAGGAACTGACAGCGAAGACCGTCCAGGTCAGGATATCTGCAGAGAGTGTTGGTGCAGGCGGTGATGAAGGGCTGCGGGTCGGTGTTACAGGTGGAGAAGGGCGCCTCCTTCAGGAGGCTACATCTGCATGAAAGGAGAGAATGATGAGGGGGTTATCTTCCAGCTAGGATGACGTCACATGACACGGACCATGTGATGCAACAGACGTCGGAGTGTAGCAGGGACAGACTTAAAGGACGGGTGGATGCATGTTTGTGAAGGAATCTGCTCACCGTTCGGCCATCTTGGTGCAGTTTATCGTTCTATCAGCAGTGTCGCTATGCTGCGTCTTACAGCTAGGTGGAGACACAACACGAGGTCATGAGGTTGCTTTGATCATATGTCAAACGTTTACATGTGGCTCATTTACAACTTTTAATAAGCACATTTTGTATCATATGGCTTCATTTATTATTTTGTCAGGTGAATAAAAGGACACAAAGCGCGAGGAAGGCGGGGTTCCAGGTGAGTCCTTAGCTTGAGAGTAAATGTCTCAGAACCTGACATGACTTCAGTCCCTGAACAGAAGAATCTGGATGATCAACTTGTCCTTCTTTAGCTTTTCTATCCACTCTAAATGACCTGATATTGTAACATCAAACATAAATAAAGCGTCTTCATGTCCACGCCCAGCCCAAAATCCGACCTACACACATATCTGGAGCCCATTCATGGAGCAGCAGCTTCAGCTTCTGTTACCTGGTGGAGCTGTACTCAGAGATACTCAGACGGCCTGAAGACCTGCTGGAGTTTCCACACAGACCCTGCAGAGACGGTAGAGCAGGTCCTGGACAGGTTCAGGACAGAATGAGAGTCGGGTCAGCATCAGCAGGATCAACAAGGCAGCTCACCGAGTGATGAGTCATGGCTGGAACTGTTAAACTAGTTACTAGTTAATGTCCTTAACCAGTTTATTCTTCTACCTTCCAGGTGGATCTGCGCCACGTTGCCGTCAAAGAAGACAGAAGTACTGAGGTTGGTGAACAACACCTTGGCTCGGAGTCCAGTTTGGTCCTTGGAGAGCTCCACACCGTGGACCAGCTGAGCCGAACTGTTGAGGGTCAGCGTCGACTCGTTCAGCTGCGTCAGAGACAAGTAGATGAAACACTGTGAAACACAGCAACCCCACAAAAACACAGAGATTCTGGATTAAACCAGAGCTAGGGCTGCAGGCGGCTCACCCGGACTCGTCCACCTTGTTCCAGGTGAATGTGAACACCTGGTCTGTCCAGTCGCAGCGTCACACTGTCCAGGAAGCTCACATCTTTCCGACGCCGCTCCCTGAAGGTGGCCAACACGTGGAAACCTGGGACTGATGGAGCTGAAAGCAGAGAATACGTACACCGGTCCTCCACCCAGTTCACCTGGCTGTGGATGTCGATGATAGCCGGGCCAATCACAGTGCATGTAGAGTCCAGGATGGAGTCCAGAGGTATGGGGACCAGTGTGGTCTCCAGTGCCGGGTCCAGTGTGGTGCTCAGTGCCGGGCCCAGTGTGGTCTCCAGTGACGGGCCCGGTGTGGAGCTCAGTACCGGGGCTGGTGTGGTCTCCAGTGTCGGGGCCGGCGTGGTGCTCAGTGCCGGGGCCGGTGTGGTCTCCAGTGTCGGGTCCAGCGTGGTGCTCAGTGCCGGACCCAGTGTGGTCTCCAGTGTCGGGGCCGGCGTGGTGCTCAGTGCCGGACCCAGTGTGGTCTCCAGTGACGGGCCCGACGTGGTGCCCAGTGCCGGGGCCGGTGTGGTCTCCAGTGTCGGGGCCAACGTGGTGCCAAAGATGCAGCTGATGGAGGCAGAGAGGTGCTACATACTGTAACCATAAAACTGATGTTGCTGAGTTTCCTAAAACACTTCCACAACATTTACCTGCCGTTGCCATGACAATACTCCATGGGACCACAGGTGGAGGTTTCCAGGACTGCGGTGTTATCACAGGTGAGACTGAAGCAGGTTTCTGGAGAATTCACCTGTGTTCCAGGTTTATACAGAACACCTGCAGGGTGAAAGAAGGATCGCTTTACAGTGTCTGTCGTCTGAAAGCACAAATAAAAGCAGAAACTGACCTGAGTGTCTGCATCCACTGGTATTCAAGAATCCTCGAGGTTCTCGCTTTCCAGGGGTGTTGGTGACCTTCACTGAGTCGACGGTGTCACCGTTGACCTGAGCATCGACCACCTGAAAGTTCACATGCGTGGAAACAGATTCCTGTTAATAATAAGTGTGAACAATGATGGAAATACGCTGAAATCTGGTCGAGTTTCCAGATTTATGAATGAACTCAGACCTGATCTGTTTCATTTTCTACGTTTCTGTCTGCTTTTCTGCTTCTGTGTGGAGGAAGTTCCAACATTTAGCTTCCGTCCTGATCTGCTCCCGTCTCTCTGAGCAACGCTTATCTGCACATTTCCAGCATCATTCACCTCCTACAGGTGGTGCTTTCTGCGTTTCTACACCTCAGTGCAGATGTGTGAGGATCTGACTCCAGTTTGAGTCGGTCAGGTTGGACTCAAGGCAGATGAGGGGCAGATGGCAGGACGTGGCTCATGTTATCCCAGGAACAAAAGCTTCCCCACCTCCTCAGTGTCAGCCTGGCTAAGGACTGGTAAACCAAGCCCTCTCTGGTGTGGACTCTCAGAAGTCCTCCAGAACCTTCTATTCTCTGTCCAGCCTCTTGCAGAAACTTTGCTTTTTAAATAAATCCTTTCTCAACTTTGTCCGCCTCCTCCATACTTTTCTAAACTTACAGAAATGATAAACTAAACTGCGTGTAAAGACATGAAAATGATTCAAACAGAAAAAGTAATGCCTCACTCTGACCCAAAAATAAATAGAAATCAGTGTGGTTGAAAATTAAAGTACAAACATTCATTTATTTGAAATGTCTACCATTTTTATTTATGTACTGTCTGATTTATGTTTTTAATTAGTTCCGTTATTTAGCCAGAATGCTGCCGTGTGATTGGATGGTTGGATATGAGTGGTAATAAGAGCTGAACCTGATGAAGTGGATAATGAATTTATGTAATATGATGGCTGAGTGGGGGTGCAGCTGATCATAAAGACTCACCACTGTGCCGACAGCAGGAGAGTAAACATACAGAGCTGACTGAGTCCTGAACTTCATTAGAGCCAAAGTTGCCTGAAAAGAGTGAACACAGACGACAGGGATGTATGAGGTATGACGTAAAACGACCTGAGGGGCTTTATTTCTGTTTCTAAGTCATTTATTCTGAAATGCTGGAGGTTAACATGATTATAATAAAGATTGTACTCACATAACCTCCGTTGTATTTAAAAGAAAACATGACCAGGCAGTCCATTGTGGTCTTAATGGTCGGCACATTATTCAGGACAATCGTCTCCAAGACAACAAGCCGTGAATAAATCTGAAACCCAGCGCTCTCGGAGTCGGGTGGAGTCCCAACAATGCAGTCATGTCTGGTTTCAGGCTTGAAGAAACCAGTGAAGCAGACCACAAAGTTTTCCCTGGTGAAGTTCACCTGTATCAGATCAGAGATGCAGCTTTAGTGGCTTCACACCATCTCCCACAGCTGCAGCCTCCACAGAACATCCTGGAGTTTATGGTACTCACGTAGACTTTGTCATACTCGCAGCCATAAAAGGCGATGGGACATGAGCTGATGTCGAACTGAGAAGAAGCTGTAAACGTCTGCTGAGCGGCTGCAAAGAGACGAGAGTCTGTTAACAGGGAAGCTGCACGCTCCTCTAACAGCTGTTAGAGGAGAAAAGGTGGCTTCATCTGATCCGCCTCCTCCCAGGTCTGGCTTTGTGTGAGCTTACCTGCCACAGCAATGACAGCAGACAGGTAGAGCAGGGGGCGGAGCATGTTGCAGGTGAGGGAGCCAGTCAGCTGACACAGAGCTGGAAAGTACACATATGTGGAAAGGATTGATTGAACAGAATTTCCACAGTAGCCGCCTGCCGAGTGGGAGGAGTTAGCATACTAATAACCCTACTTCTAGGCTTAGTAGTAGGCTTTACCTAGCTTAGCCTAGCCTAACCTAACCTAGCTTAGCCTAGCCTAATGTAACTTAGCATAGTCTAGCCTGACTTAAACTAACCTAACTCAACCTAGCCTAGCATAGCCCAACTTAACCTAGCCTAGCATAGCCTAGCCTAACCTAACCTAGCTTAGCCTAGTCTAACCTAATCTAACCTAACCTAGCCTAGCATAGCCTAGCCTAGCCCAACTTAACTCCACTGCTTTTTGTTTTTAAGCAAGACCTGGTCTAATTTGGTCTAGATGCCAGAATAAGTCCATAAAATGAGCTTCATGTGAATTTTCACAAATATAATGAAGGTTTAAAGAGTCAGAAACTGTGTTTCCTTTAGTCTAGATATTATGTTGAAGAATTCAGTCTCTAAGACTCTGGGTGTTCTTTAAAAGGACCTGGTCTAATGAGGTCTAGATACCAGAGAAATCTATTAAATTTTTAATTTATTTGCATTTTCACAAACATAATAAAATGTTTCATAAATCAGGAACAGATTTTTTGTTGATATATTTTATCTGTAGAAAAATGTAGCCACAAGTTGTAGAATCTTGGTAGCTTTTAAGCAGGACCTGGTCTAACAGGGTCTAGATACCAGAAAAATCTATGAGCTTTATTAGCAGTTTTCACAAATAGAATAAAGATTTAAAGACAGATGCCACCATAAAGACAAATAAGAAACTGTAATTAACATGTACTGTATTTTCTATAAAGCATTTCGGTCTAGATTAAAACCTGGTCCTGGTTTTATCATGAGAGCCATCAAAGCAGATGAATCGCCCTCACAAATCAGAAGCTAACTTCAGTGCCGTCTGTTTTAAGGTAACTCCTGCTCCAGTGGGAATCATCTCTTTTCCTTTCATCCGTCTAAACAACGTAAATCCAGTCAGCTCTTTCTCCCTCTTGGGGAGCATCAGAACATCTGCATGTGGACGTGAAGGTGAGGTACATATCCTCAGGAAACATTTCAGGATATTAAGAAGAATGTAAAAGTTTTCTTTCAGTTAAAGCAAACACTGGCATTAAACCTAAATCACCAGCAGTAGTTATTAGATCTTATTAGATTAGGTAGGTATATTAGATCTGTTCCTGTGTGAGAGGCAGTAAATCCAGGAAAAGCCGGCGGCCTCAGACATGGATCTGTTTGAGCCAACATGCTCCGTCTTTAATCAGGAATGAGATAAAGTGTAATGGTCACTGCTTCCAGGCTGCATTGATGGAGTAAAATCAGGGGTTTAACATCAGATCTTACCTTCTGCAGCTCAGATAGGAGAGGAGGAGGATGAAGGCTCCTGTTCTGATGATTCTACGGATGTTGGACGGACCTGTGAGGAGGACGCTGTGGTATCCGTCTCCTCTCTGACTGTGTGGAGTCCACGGAGGAGCCAGCTGATGGGAACAAGGTGAGTCTCCCCAGGATATAACACCTGTGTCACACCTGTGACAAGAGTCAGGAGGCACACATAAATCTGCAGCAGGTGCGATCTGTGCGTGTGGAGGGTCATTCCCACGCCTGCTGGGGAATGCACCTGGACCGGAAACAAAGCGAGAAGGTTCACCTGCAGGAGCCGGCTCAGAACCTCTGAAAGTTCTGTTCCTTCCTTCCTTCTGCTCCTCTTTATCTATGCAGATCCTCTTTAATGGGGGTTTATTTTCAGTGGCTGCTTGTCAGAGCCGACCAGGAATTCAGCTGTTAAGGGAATAATTAGCATCTGAGCCCGGAGCCGACGTCTGCTGATGCGTAATCACTGAAGTTATTTCAGCCTCCAGGAGTTTCTTTTGTTTTCTGACTGAGTGCTACAAATTTAGAAAGGCCTCTTTTTCTGTAACTCAGTCTCCACCCGTCCTTCGGAGACAACATGACCAGGACAGACTCTGACACCAGAGCAATCAGGAGCCCCCCAGGACTCTGGGCTGGGACATGGCCGAAGCCCCTCAGGACTCTGGGCTGGGACATGGCCGAAGCCCCTCAGGACTCTGGGCTGGGACATGACCGAAGCCCCTCAGGACTCTGGGCTGGGACATGACCGAAGCCCCTCAGGACTCTGGGTTGGGACATGGCCGAAGCCCCTCTGGGCTCTGGGCTGGGACATGACCGAAGCCCCTCAGGACTCTGGGCTGGGACATGACCGAAGCCCCTCAGGACTCTGGGTTGGGACATGGCCGAAGCCCCTCTGGACTCTGGGCTGGGACATGACCGAAGCCCCTCAGGACTCTGGGTTGGGACATGACCGAAGCCCCTCTGGGGTCTGGGCTGGGACATGGCCTTGCTCTGACCCCTAGTAAAACAGTTTAGAGACTTGTCAAGAAAGTTGTTTATGTAGCTATTGATCCCAAACCTGCCTAGAACTGATCCATCACACTCAGACACCCGGAGGTGTTACTGGCCAGGCAGGAAGCTGCTTCTGAGCTCAAAGCCAAAACAATCTTTAGTAGAAAATGCTGGAGCCTGAATGTTATTTATTGTTAGTCCACAGACTTTTAACACTGAACACTGAGATGTTTCATGTTTGAGGAAAGGACTGGTGAACCTCTCTTTATAAATACCTTGTGATGTGTGAAACAACTCGGTGTGTATCATACTCGTATGGTAGCTACAGTAAAGTTGTACACACTGAGAGTAACTGTCTTCTTTAGAGGTTTGTTGGTGTTGTGAAGAATTCCCCTACTAGAGAAAAAGTTATGACCCTTTTAAAGACATTACGTAACTTTTAACTTTAAACTGTGTTGTAGACTTGTTTGACGGCACAGTGACGTCTGTTATCTGTGTTTCTGTCCAGCAGCCACATTACTTTACCTTCCAGGACGCAGCGCGACGTTGTAGCCGAGTTTCACTTCACACACCGCGTCACACACCAGTAAACACACCAGTGCACCGAGACTGATTAGCAAAGAAACGTAAGAAGACGTTATCTGATTAAGAGAGAAAGACGGAGAGAAACGGACAGACTTTTACTGGCTGGAGAGATCTCAGAGTTCAGGTAGGATGAAGATGATGCTGGATTAGCTGTTGATGGGGAGCAGATCTGCAGGGTGTCTTTACTCTCAATGACTTTTTATCTCATTAGTATTACTTAGAATGTCATAATGATGAGAAAAATCCTTAATATGATTTAATCTCAGTGAACTCTTATTTCACAGTTATAACACTGAATCCTATTATTATCACTTTAAATCCAATTTTTATTACTTTAAATCTCATAATTATGACATTAAATCTCATATTTATGACATTAAATCTCATAATTATGACATTAAATCTCATAATTATTACTTTAAATCTCATAATTATGACATTAAATCTCATAATTATTACTTTAAATCTCATAATTATTACTTTAAATCTCATAATTATGACATTAAATCTCATAATTATTACTTTAAATCTCATAAT
>JBAFSZ010000006.1:954961-965620 GCA_036919955.1 Melanotaenia pygmaea
CCCCCCCCCCCCCCCTCCCTCCCCCCCCCCCTCCCCCCCCCCCCCCCCCCCCCCCCCCCCCCCCCACTCCCTACTACTGACATAACCAATCAGCTTTATAATCTCTGAAAAGCAGCACATTTAAAAAGAAACTAAACTATTTGGGCCGTCTGATAGAAAAATTAATTTGGGTTTTTGTTATGTTCTAAAAATTTAAATTCCACCAAATAAATTCATTTGTGAGCCGTACAAATGTAAAGAGATGGTTTACATTAGCTACATGATCTTCACTCGTTGGCCACTTTATCAACGCCACCAGTTTTACTTCCTGTTAACACAATATCTAACCAGCCAATCACACGGCAGCATTTAGTCGCGTAGAAATGGTGAAGGTGACTCGCTGAAGTTCAGATTCAGAATTAAGAAAAAGGGGATTTGAGTGACTGTGAGTGTGGTATGTGAGAGGACGCGGGGAGGGAGGGGGTTGTGTGTGGTGGTTGGGGGGGGGCATTGTTTTAACCATGGAAAGCATGGTTTGTGCTGCATTTATGTATGAAAAGTGCTCTATAAATAAAGATTGATTGATTGATTGGCATGGTTGTTGGTCTAAGTTTTGGCCGTGCCGTGCTTCCGTAGTGTGCAGCCAGTAGGAACAGAAACATGGTGAAACGTTGACATGAACGCTTGTATAACCCCGCCCTTAGAGGAGCTGATGGTGCTACCTCTCCAGACGAATGGATTCGGTCTTCCGTAGCTTCTCCTCCCAGGTCTCATTCAGCTCTGCGATGATCTTCTCTGTTTCCTACAACACATCCGGTCCGTCAGACCCTCAGCCAGAACCAGGACACAAGTTTTTTATTTAATACAAACATTAATCCCACCATCAGTCTCTCGGCTGCTTCCTCTTTACTGATAGGCTCCGTGGCAACCGCCTCGTCTCCTTCCTCTCCATTTTCCATCACCTGACCGGGGTCAGCCTGTGGGTTTTCTGCAGGTAACAGTTCAGCATCTGCAGAGGAGGAAATGCTTTAGAGGTTGATTTTTAATGCAGGTAACAGCAGAAATATCAACAGCACCTGGAGGGGCGGAGTCAATTTTAGGCGCGATTCCGTTGGTGGCGTGAGTCAGCTGCAGGGGGGAGGGGCCCAGCCCTATGAGCCCACCGAGGCCGTTGTTGTTGACTGTAGGAGACAGAAGGAGCGGAGGTCAGGTTTCACCTCTAACAGGCGGGAATGTCAGCCATCCCGCTTATGTAAGGAACAGCATGTAACCATCCACACACATACACACACACACACACACACACACACAGTTGCTGTTCTCTGAAAATAACTGCCTGCACACACACGTCCCGCATACCGCATTCATTAGCACACACACACACAGACACACACACGAAACACATGGTGAGCTATACAGCCTGTACGGCAGCAGAGAAAATAACTGGATGATTTTCATCATGAAGACAAAGTTTTTATGGTTTCAGGTTAAATGTGGTGGCGACACGTTTTAGTACCTGAGTGAATGTGGGCGAGAGACACAGGCAGGATAGAGAGAGAGAGAGAGAGAGAGAGATACCTCAACAGGAACTTTCCCAGCTTCTATTAGTGGAACCACCTCGCCGTCCTCCATACACCGAGCTAACGTGGACACACACTGTTCTCCACTCGCTGACTTCATGGTGCATTCAAGTACACCTCATAAATGTAGAAATCTGGACTTTAATTAAATTAATAAGACTTTAAACGATGAATTGTCCTTTGTGTTCAGCAGCGTTTGCAGCTTTTTCTTGATTCTTGTGAGGCAACATGAACAGTTTGATGTTGAAGCTCCTCCTTTTAGCTTTCTGCTAACACTGTTGTCCTGACCCGCTCATATACACTTAAATCAATGTTTAAACAGACTTGAGTCTGGGATGTTCCTGCAGCCATGTCTCTGTGAAACCCTCCACACTGCTTTCTCTATATTCCTTCCATGTGAGCATTTCATGCTCGTCCATTTTGTTAGCTAACAACGTAGCATTTCCCATCAGGTCTCCTGCATCCTCTCCGTTCCTCGTCAACTTCTGTGGAAGTTTTTGTAATTTCACTCATTAATTTGGTTTTGGAGAGTTTATTAAAGTATCCTACTGGTAAACAGCTGTTCTGTTACCATGGACCCAAACAGATCTGGAAAACAGTAAATGCATGAGGAGAAACCTCATGAGCAGCACAGCCTCCAAACCAGAGTTTTAGAGTTTAGAAGAAAAAAAAACTAATTGACAAAGCTATAAACTCTAAAAGTAATAAAGTTTCTTACATTCTTTTCTCACCAGGATAAAATGAATATATTTAAAATGATCAAACTTTGTGATATTTCTTGTTTTCCAGAAACTTTCTGCTTGGAAAAAGTCAGCTGAAAATGTCAGAACTGGTTTTATTTCCAGCGTTTTTTCTCCTTTTTTTAACCTACTAGATCTGTTTAAACAAAGGTTTGATTAAAATAAGGAGCTTGAGAATCCGAGGGGGAGTTTCTGAGACAGCTATCTGGTTCAGATGCAGCCTGGTTGCCTCCCTTTGAAGGTTTGTGAGCACCTAGTAAAAGACGCTGGGACAGACCCAGTACACGCTGGAGGGATCAAACATATCTCTTCCACCTGGAAACACCTCAGGAGCTTCTGGAGGGAGGGCTCTCAGTGGTGAGAGGGAGGTCCGGGTTCCCAGTTTAAAAAACCCAGTTTTAGAGGAGTGTTTTTTCTCATGTATATAAACAGATACCTTCTCTTTTTGTTACATTTGAAGTGAGAATATTCTCCCGTCGCACATTTTCCATCCTGAAAAGGCCTCTGAGTGGTCGGCGACACATTAATCTCTGAACCGGGCTGCTTATGCTCACACTCACACAGGTTTCAGTCCGAACGTCGCTATAAATGATCATTAAACAGGCTGAAAAGGGTTAGAAACCCATCAGATGATGGTGTGATCCAGTGTGGAAGGGAAACATCTGTGCTGTTACAGCTGTTTTTAGTTACTGTTAAAACAGAAACGGTGGCGTGTGCTGAAGCATGGCGGTGGTAGACAAGTGCTCACCGGCGTTGTCCAGCAGCTCCTGCAGACCCTGAGAGAACAGCAGGTTCCTGAGCCGCTCCACCTCGTCCTTCAGCTCTCGGATCAGTTTGGCGTTGGGATCTTCGTTGATCACGGCGTTGCAGCGGATCTGCTTGGCGCGGTCGGCGTACCTGGAAGACGGCGGACAGTCAGATGGCGTTTATCTCCAGCACATCAGCTGGCTGCACTCAGATCTCTGAGCGGCTGACCTCAGCGTGCTCAGCGTTTCTTCGTAGTTGATGTCAGCAGGACTTAGAGCGGCGATCATGGCCGTCCGAGAGTTTCCCCCTGGAACACAACACATCTTTATTTATGGTCTCAGTTCTGTGCTCTCATGTTCACGTCAGATCTCCTCACCCAGGTTCTCCTTCAGCAGCCAGGTGAGGACCGAGTCTCTGTAGGGGATGAAGTCGCTCTTCCTCTTCTTACTGCTCTGCTGCAGGTAAAAACCACAGGATCAGTTTCTGGTGTCTGAACCTTTGAGTCGAGATACGAGATGAAGGAAAACGAACCATTTCAGCCAGAGCTGATATGACTTTTCCTAACGTGGTCAGGGATTTGTTGATGTTGGCTCCTTCCTGTTTGGAGAAACGAGACGAGTGTCAGAGACAGAAACCTTCATTTACTCAACGCAGCCGTGACGACGGCGTGGCCTCCGACCTTCAGGCGAGTGCCCTTTGCCCCCGAAGAGTCTGCTCGCTCGCTCCCAGCCAGGTCCACCAGACTGATCTTACTGACCTGGAGACAGAGAGCAGGCGTGAGGCCGAGACAACGGCGTGGAAACAGAACCGAGCTGAAGCAAACTCACCTTCTCCGTGTCCAGGCTGGTCATCTGGTCTCGCCGTTTCTGGGTGAAGACGATGGTGAAGACAGCGTGCGACCTGGACGATGTCTCGTTCATGTTGGTGGCTGCAACCGTCCTGCGATTCACAAGCAACAAACACAGCCACACAGATGAGGTTCACACAGACGGAAAATGTCCTACATTTCCCAGAATGCACCTGAACCAACTGCAGCTGAGAATTAGATGGTTTGGATTTTTCTTTTTTTTTCTAACCCTTTTAGAGCAACAGGAAAACAAACTGTGGGCCGGAGACGTGTCGGCTAACTTCAGATTTATTTACTAAAAGCCGACCTGCAGGTCAGATCCTTTCATCTTCTCCGTCTCTGAAAAGCTGATAAGATAAAGGCTACGACTGATAACCCAGCTCGTCAGAGGCTTACAGCGTCATGATCTTTGGTCACGGTTTGAGGATTCCTTCTTTTACATTTCGATACTTAACTGAACTAACTCAGCAAGAAACCAGAATGGACAACCCAGACCAGCTCAGGTCTGACTGATATGTGATGATGTTTCTCTTGTGTGTGCAGCTCAGTGTGATTCTGATAATAAATCTTCAAGGTTTACTCTAAATCCTTGATCTGTAAAACAAAACTATGGTCCAGTAATCTTCTGACAGCTCAGTGAAGATAAGGCTGGAGCCATCCCTGCTGTAAGGTTGCTCCTCCTCCGTGTCTACAGGACGCGTTGGTGAGGTCAAAGGTGCCGTTATGTCCTCCACTATCAGCAGCAGGAAGCCAGCGGTCTCCGCTCATACTCGGATTTATTTCAGATTAAAATGACAATGATGCATCAACCTTTAAAGATTCCTTTCATCTCAATCAGGTGGAGCAGCAATCATCTAAAACCTGCAGGACCGTGAGGAGCCTGTTCTGTTGGGTGGGAGGATTATGACAGGTCCTCTCACAACAACCCAAAAGCAACAGAAAAATCCAAACACAAAAGTTTGGTGTTTTACGTCGTCGATTAAAAGGGGCCCTGCAGAAAAAGCTTGTGAACCACTGGACCAGGCGAACACTGCCCTTTGGTTCAGTTTGCTTTCACACTGAATTATACTTAAGAGGACCAAACCACCTGGACAGTCTCGTGCAATTACAACAGCTGCTCACTAGGGGGCAGTATTCTTTGAACTGGCCAACAAGACAGGAGAAGAAAACCAAATGGCCTAGACTGAAAACGGCTCCTTCAAAAATGAAGGAACAGAACGGGATCAGCCCAGTACGAGCAGCAGGAGATGCATCCAGGTATCCACCATGCTGATCTACATCACGTCCTGTCTCTGGTTCACTGGATCCTCCGTTTGCTTTGTACACATCAGCACCAGGGTTCGCTGGTAACCAAGACCCCGGTTTCCATGTGGACCGAATCATTTCCCGGGTCCTGACCAGAGTGAGTGCAGATCCACACTGTTCCAGGCCAGGGTTAGTTTAAAACTGTGTCCCGGTCCCTCTGGTTCCAGTTAATCTTAAAAAGTCTGGTTTGTTTTCGGGAGGTGTGGATGCGCATCTGAACTCTGGTTCAAATCAAAGAAGTGAACTCTGGTCCACGTACCAAGGTGAAACATAAGCAGGAAAAGGACTACAACACATAGAAAGCATAAACAAAACATGCGTGTATGTAGACCAGGTTTATTCAGTTCAGTCCTGATGTGTTGAAGCAGGGATACATGGAAAACCTGCTGGATTGCAGACCTCGTAGGACCGAATCAAATAACCCTGATGTAGACCATTCACGTGGTCCGACGTGGAAGAACTCGGTAAAAGTTCTGACAGAAATATGATCAACATAAGACCTCTAGGATCTGATTCAGGTCCATGTTTTACTCTGATGGAAACAGAAGCGGTCCTGCGTTAACCAACAGACGGACCAGGTCCGGTTGGTGTGACCGGAGTGAACCGAGTCTAGAGGGCTGTTAGGAGTAAATACACACTGAATATGAGCAGACAGTAGAGTTTGAGGTGAAGAACACCGTGTGATGCAAGCAGGAACAACGAGGAAACTGCCTTCACACTTCAGCTGCTCTCTTTTTAAATGAACTCAGAACGTTTGGAACCAACATTTCTCCCTTTTTATCTTTGTTTCAGTCAAGCAGCAACACTTCCAGGCTGAGCGAGTCTTCCAGCTCCACTTTACCGACTCTCCATCGTTCTAGTCAGAAATATTTCAGCTGATTGAACCTCCTTCTGATCAGCACGTTAAACATCAGACCTGCTGACCCTGCTGCTGCTTTCTGATCGCTCTGCTTAGATATTACATTTACACCAACTACATGTTGGTAAATGTCCTCGTCTTCCTGACTCGTGTCATCGGTCCACAGGACGACAGACTGACCGAGCTTTGTTGCCGGCGTCCATCAGGTCCTGAATGTCGGTGAAATCGGTCACAGCCAGCTTGGACAGATCCTCCACGTAGGGCCCCAAGATGGGATGCTCCCGGACCCGTAGAGTCCCCACAGACTTTGGGTTCAACAGATCCCGAACCCGCTCACAGTAGATCTCCATGTAGGACACCTGGAGGAGGAGGAGACAATGATCAGCCAATCAGCATCCATTAAAAAACAGGAAAGATGGAAATGAGTTTACCTCCACGGAGTAGGTCAGGTCTGGATCCGTGTTTTCTCCCGTCCTCTGAAACAACTCCTCACACAGCTGGAAACACAGATTTCCTCGTCAGCATCATCGAGGAAGGTTTAGAGGAAGAAGCTGACATGAGGAGTGAGTTTACCTGAGGGATGATTCCTTCCTGTCCAGGCTCCTGTTTCCCCATCATGGTGTAGCTTTTCCCAGCTCCCGTCTGGCCGTATGCAAAAATACACACATTGTAACCTGAAAAAACAACAACAACAACAACAATTTAATGTTCTTTTTATTATTATTCCAGCCAGAAGACTCGTCGTCTGACCAGCAGCAGACTTCAGAGGTCTCACCTTCGAAGGCGTGCAGCAGCATCTCCTCTCCGATGTCTTCATAGACCTGCCTCTGTGACGCGAAGCCGGGCTCATCAGCCTGCAGACCCAAACACTGTTACTACCAAGTCTGGGTCGGTTTGGATCACTTGTGTGTGTGTTAAAGTGTGCGCCCTCACCGCTGTGTGTGACCAGTAAGAGTAGTCGAACGTGAAGTTCTTGGCTCCGTCTTTGGGCTGTTTGGGGTTGGTGATACCTGAAACAGGCGGATGAATGAATACGTCAGCGTCAGGGTCTTTTGGGAGGTCTGGGAGGGGGGAGGTGGTCGTCGTGGGAACCAGGAGACGGACCGCCAGCTGCTTCAGCGGGAGGTGAAACCTGCGTGTGACGACTCCAACATGCACACAACAGATGACAAACTCCGTGTGTACGAGCGCTAACAACAGACACGCTGCAGCAGCATCTATTAATAACACACGTGTGCGTCGGTTTATTAGCAGCAGGTCAAGAGGTCACATGATGGCCAGAAGCCTGCAGAGTGTGTGTGAGGAGTGTGTTAATGGATGAAGACCTCTAACCCAGAGCTGGAGCTTGTTAGCATTTCTCATCTGAACCAATGGCAGCATTAGCCGTAAGCTAACTGCTGTTTGTGTGTTTCTTGTTCACACACTTCCTCCTGTGTGTGTGTGTGTGTGTGTGTGTGCAAAACATTTAAAAGTCCTGAAGTTCTGTTTGTAAACAAGATGAAGTAAATGTTTGTTTTCTGAGCAGAAAATGTGTTGCTGCTTTGTCCTCTCAAGGACCTCTTCTAGTACTCGTGAGGATGACAGAAGCTCGGAGGATTGTCTGAGTCCAGATTTGGTTTTCGGGTTCAGGATTAGATTAAGTCAGTCTGGATGTGATCAGACAGGTGTGTGTGTGTGTGTGTGTGTGTGTGCGCTCTTACAGGTGGTGTTTCCCTGCATCTGGATCACACACTTGGCGTTGCGTCCCGTCTCTCTGGCGTTGAACGGGCGGACTCGCACGGCGACCTTCACCGACGCCCCCGCCATCTTTCAGCTCCGCCCACTGCCCCTGAACACAGCCAATCAGAGCATTCGGTCCATTATTACTGATACAAAAACAACCTTGTGCTTCATCGTCATCCCTCTCTCCTCATTCAGACTTCCCTCTCATCTTACTCTCCCTCTTTTCCAGCTCTCCTCCCTTCATCTATGACGAGCCTCTCATTCCCGCTCTTTTCTCATCTCCTCCTCTTTTTCCAATCCCAGGTTTTCCCTCCTCCCACATACTTTTCCTTTCCCTCAACATTTTTTCTGTCCTCCTCTTCATCACGCCTCATTCTTTACTTTACTGCTCCTCTAAATCTGATCTTGTTCCTTTTATCTTCCATCTTTTAGTTTTCTTGTCTTTCATCTCCTGCCAACTTACTTCCTCTTTTTTCTCCTCTTTCATCCTTTTCTTTCTTCTTTATCTTCCCACGTTTCGTTTCTGTATCTTTTCCTCTTTCTCAGCTTTCCCTCCTTTCTTTTTCTTTCCCTTTGTTCCTGTTCCCTCTTTCCCACCTCCTCCCTATTTCCTCCGGTTCCTCTCCCCTTCCTCATCGTCTGTTCATTCTTTCTTTGGCCTGAACTCCTCCTCCTCCCTGCTTCTCTTCTTCTTTCTGTTTTTTCCTCTCTCTTTACATTCCTGCCCTGTTATGTGTTATGTACTCGTCGGCATGGAAACCACACCCGTCTCTTTTTCACCCATCTCATTGTACTTTCTTTTCTGCCTGTTCTCCCTCATTTCTTTTGTTTATCTTCACATGAGACACCAGACCTGAAAGTTAAACAACAATCTGGAAGTAAAACCTCGTCAGACATCGTTGCCGTGTGTGGGGGAGGGGCAGCGACGCCTCATCTGCCCTGCGATTGGTCATCTATCAGCTGGTGTTGATCAGCATCAGATGGAGGGATGGTTCGAGGCGGAGGTGTACGCGCTCTGTAATTAAGGCCTCAGTAGCCTCTAATAAACACGACAGAAATTCCAGCCAAGTCTGCGAACATCCGGGAACATTTAGTCCGGAGCTGCTCGTCTTCATTATTCTACACTTCCTCATGTTTCTCCTCTTTTACATTTTACACTCGCTTCGCTTCATTTTAGCTACGAACTAGTTTCTGTCACCCTGCCGAGTTCCTGAGGACGAGCTTGTGTGAAATGTGCAGCTTTAAATAAAGTTTGATTGATCTGAAAAAAGTGGCCAATTTTCCAAGATCCTACAGAGAACAGACATCTCACTCTGTTGGCACTGGAGAGACTCAGATGGTACAGAGAATTAATTAATGAGTCAGAATTCTTCTGTAAAGAACTTTTTATAACAAAACACTGGCTTCAGCGTTTCGTTAAAAACCAAACAGCTGAGAACAGAGAACACGGCTATGATGAGACGATAAAAAACATGTTCTGCTCTGAATCAACAACAGCTGCTTTTTACACCGTTTCTCTTTGTTTAATAAAGAGTTTAAATTATTTATTTATTGTAAGTGGTGTTGCATTACTGTGTGATGTTATTATGTTCTTATTATTTCTGTGTGCTGTTAATTTAAAGGTCCAGTCTGTCTGTTTTACTGACATCTAGTGGTAAAGACGAGTATAGCACAGCTGTGAACGTACGGTGGCCTTTAGTGGCTAAAAACCTTCCAGACATGAAGATTTTATCTTCAACATTGTGAACATGTGCACACAAATGGTCCATCAAACAAAGCCGGTGCTGCAGTTTGAAACGTTAATGGATGGAAATAAACATTTTGGAAAGTCTGGTTTATATTAATATTCATTATTATGGATGTGTACACAATCAAGTGAATTAAATGTAAAAATAATTTGGAGATTTGTCATCAGCAGTAAAAAATAGGAATAATTTTAAGTCTTTACAGTTGACGCTGCAAACAACCAACACACACGTCTGCCAGCTAGACAAACAGAAACAAAGAAAATTCCTATAAATACTCCGACAATACAGATTCTCTTTAGGAAACGAAGCAGCTTTCCAGGTAAGTCTTGTCTAATCGTCTGCCTCAGGTAATGAAAACATTCCTGTGGCGGCTGCTCTCGTTCGTTGGTTTTCCTTCTTAATGAGGCCAACAGCAGCAGAGCGACGCTCCCATGATGCAATGCAAACACACACAAATGAAGCCCTGACCGCACGATGAAAAGATGGAGCTAAACGTCTGACAGGTTTATGACTCAGAGGAAGCAACTCTTCCTTCGTCTCCACACCTGCAGCAGCTTGGCAGGAAGCCTCCACCTGCTCCATGGAGGAAAGTTAAAGGATCCACCACCATCCCTTAGAAACCGACTCCCTACAAGGACCTTACAACCTCCAGGTTGTAATGAGAAACCTAACTGTCTCATTACAGAGATGAAGATGACTAACGTCAGCTGGTTTAAACCGGTTCAGGTGCTCGTCTCGGGCTTTGAAGTCCTGCCTGCAGCAGAAACATCTGATGGTGTTCGTGTTAAAGTCGCTCCTGGTGGTCACACAGATCCACATTCCAGGTGGGAATTTCATTCCCAGCTCAGTGGTTAAACAACGTGTCCACGTGTCCAACATGTCTACCACCAGAGTCCTCCTGCAGAGACAGAGCTGTCCACCCGGCGGAGGACGGAAAATACATTCTAATAAACGTAGAAAACCAGATCCAGCACGAACACACAGCTGGTCTGTGGAGGCCGGCCACTGGAACTAAGTATGTTAAAGTTCAACCAGCTAACAGCTCATTACACACACACACACACACACACACACACACACACACACACACACACACAAACACACACATACAGGGTAAACGAGAGATATATAT
>JBAFSZ010000006.1:1210872-1232734 GCA_036919955.1 Melanotaenia pygmaea
GCTGCTTTCTATAAAGATGGCTCCCTCATCAGGACTGAGTCTACAGGTCACATGACCCTCCACCATGCTACCAGGTCCGATGAAGGTCTCTACAGGTGTAGCATCAGCAGTCATGGAGAGTCTCCACCCAGCTGGATTTCTGTCACAGGTGAGGAGCTTCACCCTCATTTCGACTAGTTTAATCAACAGTCACCTGACCAGGTGGGATTTTTTCTTCAGGTAAACCTACAACCACACCTCTGCTATTTTCTGTAGCTCCGCCCCCTGCTTCATCCTCCCTCCATCTTGTGTACACTCTGCTCCTCCACCTGCTGGTGTTCTGTCCATACTTCATCTCCACCCTCCTCATGGTGTCTTTATATCGACGTAGAAACACAGGTAACACTGGATTTATTATCCTATTATACAACACAGTATGGAACTTTTCAGGGCGCATTCACACTGGTGCTGTTTGGTTCACTTTAAACAAACCCGGTCTGGTTCCAGGGATAGTCGGTTTCGTTCAGAGCAGTGTGAACGCTCATTCGCACTCTGGGGCAGACTAAAGATGCAAGCACCGGTCTTCTTCTTGGGCAGTGGTCGGGGAGTATCGCCCCCTAATGAGCAATTGTCGATTTGGTCCCTTTGAGTTAAGCGCAGTGTGAAAGCAAAGCAAACCAAACCCAGTCGCGTCCCCCACACTATCCTGGTGTGAATGCACCCTAATAATTTTTGGGGAGAGAAATAATCAACTTGTCTCCATGGCAACAGCACCAACCCTGCAGACTGCCCAGAGAGGGGCTGAAAATGATGCCATTGTGGTCGTGACGACTGGACATCACTTCTGAGCCCTTCTACATAAACGCAACGAAGCTTCCTCAACTTTTTTTCCTTTCTTTTCTCTCAGTTGAACTGTACAGGTTTTAGCTCACATTAAAGGTGAAAAAAAACGATTTATCGTGGTTTAATTTTACATCACAGAAACCTGGAATTATAACGTGGGCGTGTCTGTGCCCACCACCAGTTGCTGCCAGTTACTCTGCCTCCAGCGTGTCTCTGGGTGGATGCGGTTTCTGTCTTTTTTACTGGTTTTAATGTCATTTGAAGCCATTTGTAGGGAAGGCCCATCAGGTTGTCCAGTGATCGGAAGGTTAGCAGTTTTAATCCCACTCTGCTAATCAACCTGATTTTGTAATTGGATTATCTGTGTTGTGATATGTACTGTGTGTATTAATATATCTGCTCTACACGCGTAGCTCAAAATGCTACAGAAATCTAACCTGTTATTGTTTTATTAGCCACAGCTGTATAGTTTTTCTCTACTGAAGACTTTTTTATCTTTGGCCATGTAAGACCTGTCCACATGTACCTGTAAAGCCTCCTCGCTGCAGTGTGAATACTCTGTTGATATCTTCAGGTATCATCAATAAATGCTTTCCCACAATGCCCACAGCTGTGCCTGTCTCATTATTTTGTAATCAATGGATTCTTCAACACCCACATCGACCTCTTCCTGAACCAACTATATCTACCAAAGTATTATTTCTTCAGATAAAGACTCTCTGAAATGCTCCTTTTATACCAGTCATGGTTACTGCCCTGTTGCCAGGTAACCTGATTAGTTGTCAATCGCTCCTCCAGGTGTTTCTGGTTTGTACCAGTTACTTTTCCAGCCTTTTGTTACTCCTGTTCCAACGTTTTGTGGACGTGTTGCCACAGATTCACTATCAGCTCATATTTTTCATCACATGGTAAAATGTCTTTTTCATCACCTGACATGTTTATGGGAATAAAATATGAGTTGATATTTATAAATCATTTCATTTAGTTTTTATTTGACTTCACACAGCAGCCCAGCTTAGTTGGGATTAGAGCTGTAGGTGTATGTGTGTATTATCTTAAGACAATAAGTCAAATATCTCAACATAAAAGGATTGTTTTCTCAAGATAACAGACTATTTAATGTTTTAGTTATTTCTAAAACTATGGTAAAACAAAGGTGGCTCTGTTAAAGTTCAGGAAGAGAACAGAATCACACGTATGGCTTAAAACAATCTTTCATTTCTCAGCTTTAATGTTTAATTAAATAATTTTTTCCAGCTAAAACCAGTGACTGAATAATTTATAATAATCTGTTTCCAGTAACACAGAAGTCCAGTTTGGAGAAATGCTAGTTTTCTGACTTTCAGCGTGAACTCTGTGACCTGTCGGCTTCCTTCTTCACCCACCAGCACTAAAAATCATTAGACACCCCATCAGCAGTGTTCCCATCTCACATTGTACTCTGCTGTCTATGTTTCCATGGCAACATAGTCTCTTTTACAGGACTTAGTCTTTTTTGTTTATGGACATAAATATTGTGAGTCAGGTTACAGACTTGGCAGGTGAGAGGAGGTTTCAGGTTATATTTGGGAAAAATAAGGCCCGTCTGTAGTAGATGGAGTAAAAACTGATGCAGTGTGTTTAACATCCAGCAGATGGCTCTGACTCTCCACCCAGATTCCTGGGTTTACCTTCCCTTTAATCATCCCCATCTCTGTGATGTGAGATATTTTAATGGCGGTGATGTAAACATGGCAGGCGCTACAGCAGACCTTCAGGTAAACAGGTTTAAAGTGGATGCCGGACTTTCATGACCTCCAGCAGGGGGTAGAGGACGAATGCTGGCTGAGGAGAGAGTTTAGGGCTGAATGAGGTAATGACAGGGTCAACGAGGAGGGCCTCCTCCCTCGCAGAAACTTCAATAAACACTCAGCTTTTCCTCCTCCGAGCTGCTATCACAGGAACTAAATGACGGGTTTCAGCCTCCACGTCCATAAACCGAGGAATCTGTCCAGCTCACAGTAAAGCACCAGGCAGCTTACTGGCTGATCCGCCCACATCTGAGGCTGCGCTCTGAAGCAGATGTTCAGCACACAAGTCACCGCCCTCCTCTTCCTCTCTCCCTGCAGGCGAAGGTGGAGGGCTGAGGCGGAGCGTCTCCACCTTGCTCCTCCACCCAGAGGAGACTCATGGTGGTAAATATGAATGATTTTATCTGGAAGTTTTCAAGATCAGCTGCATATAGAGTCGAAGAAAGATGGAAGATGTTAATAGGAGATAAACTGGACCAGAAAGAATATGGAACAAATCCAGGACCTGAGAGACGGATCTGGACCTTCAGCTGATCCATCTACTGTTGGTTGAAGCCTTATCCGAGATGGTCTCCATGGAAACATGGCTGTCAAGAAGCCAAAAACGGTTGAGGTATATCACATGACACAAGAACTGGACTGAAGATCAGTGGCAACTGAGCTGATGGAGAGATGGATCCTCCTCAGAACCCAGACCTCAACAGGTCTGATCGAGGGGCTTTGGGAATCAAACCGCCAACCTTCCGGTCATTGGACGACCTGCTCTACCGCCTGAGCCACTGCCGTCCCAAACGTTAGTGAAGCAGTGTGGCATCATCTGAACAGAGAACGGAACAAAAGAAACAGAAACATCCAAAGAACTTCAAGGATCCTGGAAAACTATTCCTGGAAAGTCCTTCAAGGATCCTGGAAAACTATTCCTGGAAAGTCCTTCAAGGATCCTGGAGAAGTGTTACTGAAGATCATGTTGAGGATTAACAGGATCTAGTTTAGCTCTGCCTCATAACGTGTATTTATATTAATGTTTGAACATGTTGGGGTAAATCAGTGTGAGGTAAAAACGTGTTTAAATAAGAGTCTGAGTACAAGATGAAAAAGTGTGTTTTATTAAAAAAATACAAAAAGGTCAATTTAATCTTAACCTGCAGAATTAAACAGCCTCGGCTTTTGTCCAGGTTTCTTTGGGAGTGAAACAGGCGCTGAAGACAGAAAATATCTTTCTGGTGAGTTCGTTGCTTCATTCTTGTGGTTTTATGTTTCATTATTTTGTGGTTTTCCATGAAAAAGTGTTGACAGAAGATCAGCAAAGAGAGTAAAGCTGGGAATCAGACTCATAAATCTGATGGGTGAGTGGATGAGACTAGCATCCAACAGGGAAACAGAAGCAACACATCTGTGACCGTCAAGCTGTCTGAATATTCCAGTATGATGAAACCTGCTGGGACATTTTGTTAGTTCCTAATTCAAGCTGCAAAGATCATTAACGTCTGTTATAGGGCTGGGCGATACCTCCAGGTTTTAAATGATCTCTATATAATTTTATGGGCTGTTTAGGTTAGACAGCCTTGTTTATCTGGAAACATGGAGTTCATGCTGCGTTAGAGTTATACTGAGGAGGTATAACATGAGGGTCTTTGCTACTCCAGGACTTCATGGTGCCTGAGCCAAATGAAGAAAAACTGGATGAGAGTCAAACGTACTCAGAAAATATCCGTCCATGCCTACAAAAGTACTCTAGAAGAGACTGACATTAAACATAAAAATGACTGTTTATGGCATCAGATGATCTGGTTGAGCAGCCGGTTCAGAGGCTGCAGCTCCTCCATGCAGCTGGGGCTGGGGACGCCACCACCATACGTTTTCTATGTGCCATTACTGGTAAAGAAATAATCAATTATCACAATAATTAAAATTTAAATAATCACATTAATTTCTTTAAAGGTCTTAAAGTTTAATTTAGTTTTATCTTCAGTGTATTTATTTCTATCATAACAGCAAATAGAAAGTCTGGTTCCCTTTAAATCTGCTGTGCTGTGTGCAGAATAAATAAATCCTACATGTGAACAGATGGCTACAGGATCTCTGCCTGGACTCGAGAGGCTTCTTTCTGGAAACTACATTATAAAAATGTTCTGGACCGTTCTTTAAAAAGCAGGAAAAACATCTGGCTAGCTTTGACTTCCAGCTGCTGATTTCATTTCATCTTCAGAGATGCAGCTGAACTCGTCACGTTGCTGGAAACTCAACCTGAGTCGAACATGATTATAAAACTGCAAATAACATGATGACGTTTAATTCTACGCTACGTTAGATAAACACTAACGGCATGTAAACAAACTACGAGCATTTACTTTTACTTTAGCAAAAAAAGCTGCAGGTTATCCTGCAGGTGAGCGGATCAGATGTTTTTCCTCCTCTTTCTGCAACTTTATACATCCTGATTTACAGGCCGGTGGGTCGTCCTCCACCTTTTTCTCCTCTATAACCCCCCATGATCCAACAACGATGATTAAATCTGTTTGGAGGGGAAATCTCCCTCTAACTCGCTGTACTGTCCCACTAACTCAAACAGAACCAAAACAAAGCAACAGAAGCAGCAACATGTTGATGCAACTTTGTCGTTCTGAGTGGAAGTTGCTCTGATCCGCCGATATGGTTCAGACTGAAGCTTTTAAGGAGCGTGGTTGATTCTGAGGGATCTTTACAATTAATTAATCGAAGTGTTTAATATTACAATAAACTGTAGAATTAAGTAATCTTGGCATTCCTGGCACAGGTTCGATTCCCAGCCTGGAGCCCTGGTGCAGGTCACCCCCTCTGTCTCCGCCCCCTTTCCTGTTAATTTCATAAAGGCCTGTAGAGACACACTACGTATAAATATTATACTGCTGATGTTCTACATCCAGCACATGGTTAGACTCCGCCCACACACACACCCTCGCTGCAAAACATGAGGTTAGCGAGTGAAAGACAGAATTCAGAAGGAAAAAAAAGGAATAAAAGTGTAATAAATCAGTAAAAACAGCGAGAACGTCGCTGCCTGGATGGTGAAGGTGTCTTCTCTGTCTGGATTTACAGGAAAGGAGGGATATCAGTATGATTTGTGGTCCATATCACCCAGCCCTACCATACAGTCAGTTAATGAAGTCAGAAGGAATGCAGCTGTTACCATCAGTCTGACATCCATACCTGTGCAGGACGGTGGGGGCGGAGCTGTTGACAGACGACAGGTGGATTAAAAATGTTCTGAAGAGTCTGTGAATCCTCCATCAGAAGAAAGTAGAAACAAAAAAAAACAAAAACAAGAACTCTTTTTTAGAGTTTTAGAGCAAAACCCTTTAAACATCTTTTGGGTGGAGCAGAAACCCTGAAATGACCTCCGCCGTCTCCGGTCTGATGAGGACGTTCAGCTTCACGCCACACAAAGTTCGGCTGCAGCTTCAGCCACCACAGCATCCTGGTCCTTTGATCATGTGACCTGAGGGTCACCCTGTCTGATGATGTCATCGACACACACCCTGCCTCAGGGTGATGTCATCGACTGCAATCTGTCCTCTCCGCCCTTTCCTTCGCTCCGCCTTCAACAGCACCTACACACAAACACAATGTCATCATCATCATCATCATCGTCACAACCAACCAGAGAAAACCATAAGTGCGTGTTTTTGTGTGTGAGACTCACCCTGTCCACAGAGTCCGTTGTCAAGGTAACCTGCGTTTGTCTCCATCCATGTCCTCCCGTCCTGCTCCAGAGGGCGGGGCCATACCTGCAACAGCCAATCAGGTGACTCCAGCAGCAGCAGCTGATGTAAGAAGTCAGAGAAGAAGAAGGAATGGCTACCTTTGGTCTCGTCCCATTTTCCTGACGAACAGCTGCAGCACACCCACATGATGCCCCGTCAGCCAATGAGAGAAGGAGAAACACAGGTCGCCGTGACTCCAGGGGGGGGTGATCTGGACAGCCAATCGGGCGCCTCGAATGCTTCGCTGTCCCACCTTCAGCTCAGGGACAGACAGGTAGCGCTCACCTGAAACAAACGTTTTGATTCCAGTTAAGATAAAAGCAGGAGTAATTTGATCAACAACCACATGATCTGGATGTTCGTCTGACTGGCAGCTTCAGGTCTGATGTATGTTTTACCTGAAGGTGTGTGCACGGTTTCCCAGTTTAGATCTCCGTCTCTGTCAGAAATCCAGTCACAAACACCGTGATCGAAGGTACAGTGGAGCACAGCGCCCTCTAGAAGACAGAGGAAATCACAGAGTCTTCAGTCAGGATAATCTGGGTCTTCAGTCTTTACTGAATAAATAATAAATAAATCAGTTTATTAATAAAATAAAATAAATCAGGCCTCAGTTATCGACTGAGGTGTTTAAACTGTTTTGTTGGTGGTGATTCTCAATAATAATGATAATAAACTCTTTCCAAAAAGATTATTCTGGATTTCTGCTTGGTGTTCCTAAAGGAGCTCAGGCAACTTCAGGAATAACTGGGATGGTGGTGAGAGCTCGGTGAGAGCTGAGTTTGATGGTTTCTGTTCTGACTCTTAAGTTACGGGATCAGAACATCCACACCGACCCACGTTTCCAGTTTCAGTGTGGTGATTATTTTTATCACCTAAAGCCAGCATCATGGAAGCAGCTCTCAGCAGAAAACACACCTGCTGGTCCTCAGACCGACTTCGTATCGGTAACAACACTTCCACTGTGGTCTGAGTGTTTGGGCAGGATGTGACGGATGGCTCAGCTGTTATAACGATGGTCTGATTCACGATGACGGTTCGGCAGGAAAACTTCTAGTTCAGATTACACAGAGCTGAGTGTATTTATAGACATCACCACGGACATGATGAATTCTGAGAACTTTATTTACTGTCCTCAAGCTCTGACATTGATTCAGATCAAAAATAAATGGAATTGTTCTTATACTGCGTTTTTCTAGTCAGCTTGACCACTACAAGCACTTTACACTGCACGTCACATTCCCCTATTCACACACATACACACATCAACAGGCACATCGGGAGGCAATGCAGGGTTCAGTGTGTTGACGAGGACATTTAGGTATGTAATCAAGGAAGCCTGGAATCGATCCACCGACCGTCCGATTTAAAGACAACTGTTCTTCCTCCAGAGCTGCAGCCGCCCCAAAAATTAAAAGCTCAACGAGGTGGACTAGAAACATAAATGTTGTTGTCATTCATTTGTGTTTCTCTTTCCCTGGATTAGAGTTCTGCTGCTTGTTGACCCCCCCACCCTGTCCTCTCCGCCAACTGGTCCAGGAAGATGGCCGGTTCTGGTCCTGAAGGAGGTTTTCCTTCCTGGTTCTGATGGAGGTTTTCCTTCCTGGTTCAGATCCTGAAAGAGTTTTCCTTCCTGGCTCTGGTTCTGATGGAGTTTTTCCTTCCTGGCTCTGGTTCTGATGGAGGTGTTTGTTGCGAAGTGGCAGCGTTAACTTTAGAAGAACAGTTTGTTTTGCATCCAGCACAATGTTTGTTTGGAAAAATAAGTTTTTAAAGGATTTTAACAACAGAGAACAACACACACATACCAGGATCGTCTCCAGCGTCTTCGGCTGTGTTTCCCAACTCGATGTCAAACTCCCACACCTGGTTGTGGCCGGGCTGTCGAGGGACTGCACACACACAAAGACTCATGTTAATTAGTGACTCGGTTTCTCCTCTTTTGTTGTCTGACCATGTAAAAACCTTCATTTCACAACCAAGAAGAAAACAAAAAGCTGCACAAAACTCATGTCAGAGAAGAATAGTTCAGTTTAAATCTCAGTGCATGTGTGTGTGTGTGTGTGTGTGTCCTCACTGTGCACGTCTCCTCTCTGTCTGTGTGTTACATCCTTGTTGATCCTGTTGTTCACGGTGGTCGTTACCATAGAGGTGGTGGGCATCATCGTGGTTGTCAGGGCAACCGTAGGCATCATAGTAGCAGCAGTAGTCCTAGCTGAAGTTGTAGTAGTCGTAGAAGTAGTAGTAGAAGTAGTAGTAGTAGTAGCAGTAGTAGTTGGAGGAGGTGGTGTTGTAGTATCCTCTTGTGTTGTAGTAGGCAGAGTGGTGGGTGTAGTCGTACTCGTAGTGGTGGTTGCAGCAGTAGTTGTAGCAGTAGTAGTAGTTGTAGGTACTGGAGTGGTAGTCGTAGCTGTGGTGGTTGTAGGATTAGTCGAAGGAGCCAATGAAGTTGTTGCTACAGCAGTGGTTGTCATGGGGATGGTGGTTGTGGAAGCAGCAGTAGTAGTTGTGGAGGTTGTTGGAGTTTTAGTAGCTGTAGTAGCTGTAGTAGCTGCAGTAGGTGTAGTAGTTGTAGAAGTTGTGGTAGTTGTAGCGGTGGTGGTGATGGGAGTGGTAGTTCTGGGTTTATGTGGCTCCAACGTCACTTTTGGGATGACTGGAAATAAAAAACATAAACTCAGGACATTGTTGTTAATGAACAGCTTTCACTGTTTCCATGGCAACACCAGCTTTGATGAGCAGAGCAAATGATAAAGGTGATGAGAGATTTGATCAAAAGATTTCATCAATGCTCTAAGTGGTATATCAAATAAAAATGTCTCCAGTGACCATTTACAGATTTAGCTTCAAGCTGAGACTGGAACCAGCAACTTACTGGGATTCCTGCAGGTTTCATCGGGTTCAGATGCAGCTGATTATTACCGTCTCATGACAGGAGAATAAACATGAACCCAGACTAACCGAGGAGGTGAAGATCTGGCAGAGAACAGAGAAAAAGGACTTGTTGACATAAAGAGGTGTGTTTACCTTTACAGCTGCCATCTTTACATCTGCACTTTGGAGACGAAGGATTCAGAGAGCAGAACGGCCGAGTGTCCTTATCTAGCAACAAAGACACAAACTCACTCATAAATCTCAGTTGTCATTGTAATGTACTGTATTGTATTGTGTTGACTCCAGCTTCCCCACCACCCTTCATTGGAAGAAGCAGTATAGATAATGCATGGATGGTTGTAGTGTATTGTATTGTGTTGTACTGTACTGTACTGTACTGTACTGTAGTGTATTGTATTGTATTGTATTGTATTGTATTGTATTGTATTGTGTTGTACTGTAGTGTATTGTATTGTATTGTATTGTAGTGTAGTGTAGTGTAGTGTATTGTATTGTATTGTAGTGTAGTGTAGTGTAGTGTAGTGTATTGTAGTGTATTGTATTGTATTGTAGTGTATTGTATTGTATTGTATTGTAGTGTAGTGTAGTGTAGTGTAGTGTAGTGTAGTGTAGTGTATTGAATTGTATTGTATTGTATTGTATCTGGAAATCAGAATCACAGTCTGCTGCTCAACACCTCAAAAACTAAGGAGGTCATTATTGACTTCCGGAGGAAAAGGGACGACACAATGCCAGTCAACATCGGTGGGGACTGTGTGGAGAGCGTTGTGGACCACAGGGATTGAGGTGGACCTGACCTGGTGCGCGAACACCTCTGAGCTGCTGAAAAGGCACAGCAGAGACGGCTCCTACTGAGGGTATTAAGGACACTTCACACCCTGGACACTCTGTTTGAACTGTTGCTGTCAGGCAGACGTTACAGAACAATAAAAACCAGGACAAACAGATTCAATAACAGTTTTTATCCAACTGCAGACACCACATGTACTAAACATCACATGTAATGTGCAGGATGTTTCCTAAAGGATGAGAGCCTGTGTCTGGGGATCGGTCTCTGTTTTTTATGCTGCTTTTATTATGGTATCTGACTGGATGGCACGTTTAAATCTTGTTCTGGTTACAATAAAAATAAAGATTTCTCTTCAGTTTTCTTCTGATTTTCTAGACTTAATCACATTTCTAACTAAAGTGAAAACATTACATCAGACTCCTGATCAGAAAGTGTAAAGGTCCACGATTTTACAGCCTGGCCTTTTAAGGTTTTAAATAGTTGTTTAAAAGGGTTTTTCTTCCTGTTGTCAACGAACTTCTGTCTTTAAATGTAACAAATACTGAATGAACACAAAACCTTTATAATAGTTTAACAGTTTCGCTATGAATGCAGATCTAATGTTAAAATGTTCTTATTGAAATAACTTTTGTAAACATTTAACACGTTGTTAGATGGGTTTAATATTTCCTCTTTCTACTGGATCGATGGGCTGAGGACCTGCTGCTGGCTACTTAAAGGGCAGGTCACTGGGAGAAGACCAGTTAAGTGATTTAACAACCTGTTTAAACCAACTGTCCCACCTTACTGAACCAAATCCAACATGGAGGCTTGTTTCGTTTCTCTGCAGCAACATATGAGCTGAAGTTTGTCTCTGATCCTGGATGAAGGCCTGCAGACCTGCACTGTTTATCTTCATCCTTTGGGTGTCCTCATGTTTACAGTTTAACGTCTCACACACACACACACACACACACACACACAACCTCACCGATGCAGGTGTAGCGTCCGTTGATGTACATGAGTCTGAAGCCCAGGTGACATTTACAGATGAAGCTCCCAAACGTGTTCACACACTTCCTGCGACGAGGACACACACCTCCACCCGACACACACTCATCGATATCTGCAGCGAAACAGAGAGACAGAGACAGAGAGAGAGCGAGAGAGAGAGAGACAGAGAGAGGGGGGAGGGAGATAAACAGACGGCAAACAAACAATAAACAAGCGTTTAATCAACAGAACAAACACACTGACCCGAACAAACACACTGACCCACACAGCTGCGTCTGCCTGGTCCCAGGCGTAACCCTGGCGACGGACAGGTGCACTGCACCTCTCCTTTCACCACCTCACAGCCGTACTGACAGTTGGCATGGTAACAGGTTCTGGCATCTGGGAGAAAGCAGAAACATGAAGCAGAAGCCAGAAGCTCTGAAGCAGATGTGAGCAGCAGCTGCTGGACTTACTCCTGCAGCTGCCGTCCGGCTGCAGCACGAATCCGTCCAGACAGTAACACTTGAAGCTGCCCGGCGTGTTCATGCAGCGGTGCTTGCAGGGCCGCGGCTTCACGCCACACTCGTTCACGTCTACGACACAGAGAGGGACAGACGTTAGCCTTAGACCTCCTCCTCTCTGGTTTCACTCCCCATGTAAACTCGCAGGATTAACCTTTGACTTTTTAGCCCTCTGAGTCTCCAGGAACATTTTAAGTGTGTGTGTGTGTGTGTGTGTTAGTGGATTACTCCTGTTGTGGGGACTTTAATCTGATTATTGAATCTGATTGAGGGCTTTTATTTTCCTGTGAGGACCGACAAAACAACACTGAAATATAAATACTAGGTTGTGTTCATAAATCTGAGTCTGTAATGTCCTCTAAAGTGATGGAACACAGTGTGTGTGTTTTAACTGTGATAATAAGTCCTAACAAACATATGTGCTTGTTAGGATATGTGTTACAGAGTGTGTGTGTGTTTGTTTGAAGCCAGATGCTGTTTAAAGTCAGGATATGAGTCATAATGAAGCCTCTAATCAGGAGATTGCGTGTGTGTGTGTTTTTAGGTGCTAATCTAAGTTTAGAGATGGTGGTCAGTGAGTGTTGCTGTGTGTGTGTGCGCGTGTGTGTGTGTGTGTGTGTGTGCGTGGTTTTCGGTGTTGGTCTAAGTTCAGAGATGGCGGTCAGTGTGTGTTTGTGTGTGTTTCGGGGTCTCCAGGTAAAACACGCCCTCACAGGTCAGGAAAGCATGACAGGAATGTGTCTTTCTTTTCTTCAGGTGCATGATGGGAAATCAGCGGGTCACACACTAAACCACGTCTGGATGTGAGACGTTTAACTTTCACCCTCCCACGTGGGACTTCTCTACAGAAACTCTTGCACGGTTACCTTGGTTACAGGCTTTTCCAGTGTACCCCGGGTGGCATTTGCAACGGTCTGGTCCGACACACTCTCCATGTTTGCAGCCCTGCTGGCAGTGAGCTGCGCACACACACACACACACACAGAGAGAGAGAAGGTGTTAACACACGTCTGACAGGTGAATCATGTATGAACATGTGAAACCGACTGACTGCAGGTTAGTTTTCAGTCCTGCTTCATTTTCCTGGACGTGTTTTAGCTCATTAACTCCAAACCCAAACAGAACCCTTCAGGCTGTTTCTGAGCAGCTACCGGTAAAAAACCCACCCGTCAGTTTCACCGGTGCTGACAGGTGGCACAATGCTGGAAACCTAAACAATGTCCAGAGGACAGGACCAGGAGGGTTTCATCTTAACGTCCCATTACCCTTCCAGCTCAGTGAAGTCTGAAGTGACATCAGAGATTGTAAGCCTGTATTGTAGATGTTAATAAAGGTTTACACAGTAATCTTTGTGCATGTGGTTCTGTCAGCTGTTGGATCAGAGATCACGATGTCCAGACTTGACCTTACATACTGAAATTCCTCCAGATTCCCTGAACGGTTTCCTGATATTCTGCTCTGTAGAGCGAGATGTCTGGAAATCTCCTCCACATTACCAGACTTAACCCCCCCCAGTCCACCATTGTTTGCATGTTGCAAGCATGGATGAAGAGTAGCAAATGAGATTAAGTTTAGGAGACAAAACATGGTAGGTAGCTCGGCTGTTTCAGCAGATACCTGATGTAGAAGCTGCTAGATCTAGCCAAACCATGTTCAAACCCAACCTGGGGACACCTGACTCCTTTCCTGACCAGCTACTTTTTAATAAAGGCCACTAGTACCCACAAGTAAAAAAAAAAATATTTATTTTGTTAAAGATGTTTGCAGTGTAACAGAAAAGTTTTTTGTCTTTTATTGTGAGTAAGTGAACTTGTCCGGATGTTCATCTGTCTGTGTGTTACTGTGTCCTCACGCTGACACCGTCCCCAGTCTATCTGTCTCCAGCCCCAACAGCACTCCACACTGTTACCATGGCGACAGAGACCGTCAGACAACACCGCCTGATTCGTCCAGCTGCAACACAAACAAACAAGCAATAAGACAGTGTTTTCTTATCTAAATGCAAACAAATGAGCAGATAACGGCGCTTCCTGTGGACGTATAGAAACATCTCTGATGCTCGGCTGCAGGAGACTGTTTGGTTTACGTCTGCTGCACCAGTTCAGACTGGCTGAGAGGCTGTGTGTCCATACGTTCTTGACATCTCCCGTTTCCTGGAGCCTGCCTCGACATGAAATACATCAGTCAGAGACGGGGAGGGTGGCGTCGTCCTTCTTTTTCCACTCCCTCTGCATACTTTCTTTCCCTCACACTTTTTCTACAATCATTCCTCACCGCTAACCCTCTGATTTCTTCCTCCTGTCTCTGAAGTATCACTAGTAATAAATAAAAGTATTCCTGCAGCCTGATGTTAACATTCAGAGCTCATTCATGAGCTTCCTTTAACAGAATTTAACACATATGCAGCTGTATTTTTTTACAATCAGAAGCAAAGAGATAGATAGATAGATAGATAGATAGATAGATAGATAGATAGATAGATAGATAGATAGATAGATAGATAGATAGATAGTGTGAAGAATTAAAAAATAAGAATAAATGGTAGAAATCTGCATAATTACTTTAATAAAAACGACCAAAGATTTTAAAAAGTAATATTCATGAAAAAAAAAGAAAAGAAAGAAAAAAAACATTCATGTAATTATATGAAGGCTATTAAAAACATAAACCATGCTAACTTTCCCACCTGTCATCATCCACACGCTGGTTGAGGCCCAGCGTCCAGAACCAGGACACCAGAACCAGGATTAGCATCCTCCTCCTTTAACCCGGGACACCGGCAAAACCACGACCTGGGACGGTTCAGTTCAGGAAACGGTCCGGTTTTTAAATAGAAATCCAGTTTTCCTTAGAAACCAGGACCCTAAAAGAACCGGAGGAGTTTCAGGATGAGGGAAAACCGAGTTTAGCCCGTTTTAAAGTCGCCGTTATGTCATTAAATCCCCTTCAGGGGAGCAGGGACCCGTTAAATCCTCCTCCGCCGTCACCGCAGCGCTCAAACTCATCAAGCGACGAATAATGTCGCTCAGAAAAAATAGTTTTTAACTTTAAAAACCGGTTTAAAAGACGTTATTTCCCTCCTGAGACCAAACACGTTCGCTCGAGCCGAGCCCGAGGGTGGACGCGCGCGCACCGTGGTTCCAAAGTGCCTAGACGTGGTGACCTCGCGCACTCACTCACTCTTGGCTGTTAAAGAATAACGGTCGGAGTCGCGTGCTGACATTCAGAGCCAACAGGAAGTTTAGTGTGTGATTTAAACACATTTTTTCCTTTTCTTATTCTCACGCGCACACTTTGCCCCTAGCTAAAAGTGGTTAGTTAGCGCACGCGCTTGTGTTTGTGTGTTACAAGTGCTAACAGTAAACAGCTCGAGCGCGTTTGTGTCAGGATATTAATTTACGGATGGAGAAACATGAAACCAGTCAAAGTGCGCGTGTGTGTTCATGTGTATGTGTGTGTTACTGGTGTATTTGTGGCAAACATTCCTCAGTGACGTCATGTTTATAAACGGTCTCGCGGGCAGGAGTATTTTATTGCCACAAAAGTTATACTTTACACACTCAGTCCAACTCAGATTTGTTTACAAACAATGTAAACCTGCTGCCTAAAAATCAATAAAAAGTCAGCTGTAAGGGACAGTTTCTGGTTGTTTTTATATTGACGTAACTTTACTTATGACAGTAAACATATCAGAGAAAATGTATCATGACAAGGAATTATTCGTTTTGTTAATGTTCTTACGGCACTCTCAGATATTACCATTCAGAAATAATAATAATAATAATAATAATAATAATAATAATAATAGCACTTTTCTTCAAAACAAATTATTAAGTGTTTAACTAGAAGAGTTGAGGTGAATCAGATGTGTGATGATGAAAGATTTTCTCAGAGGAAAGGTTTAGGAGGGATTTGAAGCTAGAGAACAGAGATGGGATTTACAGTTCTTTGAAAAGACCCAGATCCTGTAGATCAGTTCCTTTCAAAGAGCTGTTCAAAAGGCTTTCTCATATGTTTATTTATTTTTAAGAAGCCATCCTGGAGGTTTCTCGTTTTATCTGGGATATAAAACAAGAAACGGGTAATGCTGAAAGTTGTTCTGACTGAAACTTAATTAATTAAATGATAGATTTTTATAACATAGACCTACAACTTTTTTTGCTTACTAGTCAAACTTATCTAACTTCTTTAAGATATCTATTTAAGATATGCTATATGACCTGCAGGAGTTGCTGCTGGTGTTATAAGTTAATCAAAATATGAACACTTTCTGCTTTTTCAACGTGAATTACAGATATTTTTTATTAATTTATCATAAATGAATTATAACTAGGTTCATACATTCACTGTCCACTCCATCCTGTTTGTTTGTTTAGTAAAACAAACATTATTGCAGACGATATAAATATTTGTTGTTCAGGTGTGCAGCAGCTATTGAAGGTGATCACAGAGGAACTAAATAGAAAAAGATAAGTTTATACATCTGTCTACTGCTATTCACACATGAGAAGAAAAGGAAATGTGAATGAGAGAAAATGTCTAAAATATCTATATCTAATCACATGACAGCAGCTTAACACATCTAGTCATGTAGACATGGTGAAGACGACTTGTCCAAACTGAGCATCAGAATGGGGAAGAAAGAAGATTTACGTGACTTTGAATGTGGCATGGTTGTTGGTCTGAGTATTTACTGGGATTTTCACACACAGCTATCTCTAGGGTTTACAGAGAATGGTCTGAAGAAGAAAAAATACCCAGTGAACAGCAGTTGTCTGGACCAAATGAGAATCATCTAGGAAGGTGGACGGTGAGTGGACCAACAAGCTCAAAGCTTGGCGCAGTACCAACTGCCACCAGCAGATGGCAGCAGATCTTCATCAGCTGTGCCTTAAAAACCCCTACCTCTATCTTCATCTCTCCTCCTCCTCCTCATCTCCAGCCCTGCTCCTCACTCATTCAGCAGCTCAGAAGCTGCAGATGTCCCTGACCATCAGTCCATCTGTCTCTGTCTCAGTCCGTCTGTCCTTCTGCTACAACATGAAGAAACATCAGGGACTCTGGTTTCTGCTCTGGGTAAGATTTTATTTACCAGCTGCTTTGATTCCATTTATCAGCTGAAAGGTTAATTAGTTATTGATCATCAGTTTATTAATTTGTGCATTTAATCTTAATATCTGAAGCACCTTGATTTGAATTGATTACATAAAGTTACATTTAAAATTAACTTTTTGTGGTTTCTAACAGGAAAACACTTTTTCTTTAAATTCTGATGGACTATTATTCAGCAACATGAATATAAATATCCAAAGATTCCTCTTGTGTTTTTTCCTGTATAAAAACAAAGAAAATGATTTGAACATGGTAAGATGAATTGGACTAGATCTGGATTAGACTGCTTTTGTCAGGACCAGATGTTTCCAGATGTTTTTGTGCATTTTTTATTTTGTGTGTTTTTGGTTTGCTTGGTTGCTTCCAGGTGTACATTTGCCACTTTGGTCCTGTGTTTTGTTGGCACGACTTAGATAACAGTGAGTATGACTGCTGGCCTCTGGTTGGACCCAACGAATACAACATGATCGACTGTGGAGGTGAGAGTCTGGTTGCTGAGGCACCTCCTGCCTCATGATCGTGTTCCTAACAAGGTTTTCTAGTTTTCTTTCAGTTATTAAACAGTATGTTTTTGTATTTGATGTTGTTAATGTTTGCAGTTAAGAAATTAACCCTGTGTGTCTTGTTCAGGCCTGGAGATGGCCTGGATTGTTCGTCCTCCAGAGTTAGTGAAGAGCGGTGAGGTGTTCAGCGTCACATACTCTGTAACAGCCCGGGACTCTTTCTACCACTGGGCCATCCAAAACCAGATCTTCTCCCACAGGTAACCCAGTATACTGGATATATTAAAAAAGAAAATATCCAACTCTTTGTCATCTTGGAGCAGCTCTTATATGTGGATGTGCTCAGTTCCATAACAGACGCTGCAACAGCTCGGCGGTTCTGCGAACATCACGAATGTCCAGCCAACTGGAAAGATGCTAACGGAGAAAACTGCTGCATTCATCATGCCAACATCCACTCCTGTCCACTAGGATACATGGTGCACGCATGCATAAAGCTCATCTTCAGCTGTCCTTCTCACTTCCCCTAGACAAGTCCTCACATGGTAGTTTGTGTAATGCCAAATGGCAAAACATCAGACTCCTAGAAAAACTCAGGCAAAAACAAGAAAATATTATCACTCATCATCATACTGTAAATATGGGAATCCTTCCCATCATTACCTTTGCTCTCACAAGACATCAAAGCTATTTTAGTCATCAAATATTAATTTATTGAGCTAATATTAACAAAGAGAAGTGATTGTCAGGAAACTTACAGAAAAACATTCAACTTTCTATCTTGGTAAAATGGGGGGGGGGGGGGTTGCTGATTGTGCTTATATTAGATATAATGTTTAAACTAAAGTAACTTGAGTCCAACACAAATTTTCCTATCATATCATATCATATCATATCATATCATATCATATCATATCATATCATATATCATATCATACTGTATTCTATCATATTGTATTGTACTGTATCATATCCTGTCATATCGTATTGTATTGTATAATTTAAGCTGGCACATAAACAAACAGATCTAAAGATGAACCCTTGTTGTAGACAACAGAAAGCATCTGTGGCCCCTGGATTCCTGACGATGGAAAAATCTTCACCCACACCATCTCTACCTCTGGCAAGATGACCCTAACCAACTGGACTGCCAAGGTAACTCATAAATAACACATCAACATCACAGGCTGTTTGTCAAATGGCTTTCTTGTGAGCGCAAAACAATTTATGGAGATATCTATCTCATGATGATGACACTCGGCCATACATGCTGATAAAACCTTCAGACACCAGCAGTCTTAACAATGGTAATTTACATTATTGTCTTGTATAAGCTGGTGAAGAGGAAGCAGAGAAGATAAGGGGGCTGGGGACCTAGCCTTGTGGTACACCGCTGGTTAGCTAAATCATTGAAGAGGTAAAGTTATTCAGATGGGGAAGCTCTGAACAGTCATCTCCTTCCAAACTAAACTCTATTTTTAAAAAAAGGCAAAAACTTGGAAGAAAGAAAAGCCTGACACTTTGGCAAATACAATTCTACACTGACGAAAGCACAGAGTACTTCACATGAAGTTATTTAATGATGAAATGTTGGTTATTTTTAGCTCAACTAAGTTATTAAGAGGAAAATATCAAAATTAAATTTATTCTGCTCAGTCCCAAGCCTAAATTAAAGTAAACCTCATAGATTTAAAAGCAGCAATATGTTTTGTTTGTTTGGTTGAAGTAATCTTCAAACTTTAGCATTGTTTCTATAATATACTATTGTTTTCCAAATAAAAGAGGAATTACAAGTAAAGCAACACATACTGTATATCACTATATGCAGATGATATGCTATTTCATTCCTTAGTTGTGTCATCACTCTAGATGCTACAAATCATAAATGATCTGCATTTGCAGGATAAAGCCCCTTTAAATGCTGTTTTTTCACGTGTTTTCCCCAACTCATTTTATCCCAGGTGGTTCTCTTCCATCCTGGTCTGACTTCACTCATCGCTCACATACGAGTCGGCTCCATGCAAGCTGCCCTGGAGGCAAAAAGCACTGTTTTGCCTGCTGTAGGTAGGTTTCTTCTGGCACTACATCCTGATGCAAGTACAAAAACAAATACAAAACTTTGTACTTTGAACTTTTGTTCCTCATTTGGAACCCAGTAGTTCCATCTGATTCACTTTACAGCCAAACCTTTGGTACAGTTCATGATTATTCCTTTTGCACGGGGCAGTATCCATTTTCCTACTTTCCTACTACTTCATCACCACCTCCACCAGCTGTTCTTTAAAACCTTTTATTCAACCATGTTGACTCTTTTGCATCAGCAGAAATGGGGAAATGACAATCATTCACTTCACGCTTTTCTGCAAATAACCATGCCTACTTTAAATTTCCAACAAATCACACAACTGTTCTTGTAGAAAAAAGCTCTGCCCAAGTGATGTTAAAAACAAGCTGGAAGAAGTACCAAACCAGAGCTGTGAGACAAAAGGATGTCATTATGTTCTTGCTGCCTTGAGAACAAGAGCAAAGTTACTGTTTGTTACGGAGGATGTAACGGCCTGAAGAACAAAGCAGGAACATGCGTGGATGAATATTTTTGTTGTTTAAAGCCTCATGCCAAGAAGAAAGAACACAAACTGCTGCATGTACTCTTTTCCTCTCCTTGTTTCTGTCATGTTCTTCTTCATTATAATTTAATAAAAGTGTGTGCTGTGCTCTTAAACATCTATCGCTATCTATCTTGTAAGCCGCCTACTAGGTAAGTACAGTTGGCCATGGAAATGCAATAGAAGGTGTGTTTCCATTAGCCCAAGAATTGTGCAAAACCTAAATTATCTCAATAAAAAACTAATGGAAACACTTACTTAAAAAAAAAAAAACTCTCAATCATTGCTAAAAAATTTTTAAGCTCTCATGAGGTCGTGCTCCAGACATGTCGATGTAGAAGTATATCACAAAAGTGTAATGGAAACACTTTTCATGACATGACGTAGGGGGTGACCAGTTCATTTCAAATAAAGATGGCACAGTATGAGTAGACACGGGTGGAGATGGAAATCTTTTTACAAATAATTAAAGAAAAAATATATAACTGTCATCCTTGATATTAAACATTAGCAAAATGTAGAGTCTTACAAAGAACTAGAAATCTCCATCTTCCTCAAAGTGGAGTGTTGCGGGATGAGATTTTACAAGAATAACGGCTAATATGGTAAACACCATTCAATGGAAACACCTGCAAGTCGAAACTGCACTTTGTCTAAATTTTAGAAATATTGTGTTTATTGTCATGAAAATACAACTAGAGGTCAGGGTTTACTGTACCAAACCGATCCAAATCATCCCGTCCTGAACTGGATCCCTTGGTGGAAAAGGGGCTTAACGTATCTAATATAGTCTTATATTGCTCTTCTCACCTGTTCTTCCTGTAGTCTGTTCTTTAAATATACCTATACCTAAGTATTTTACCATATCTGAATCTTTAATTTTGTATAGAACTTAAATACGTGAGTGTACCAGTATACACAATAGAGAAAACTTTAATTAGTAACATCCTGATTTTTTATTTTCCTTCTCTCAGTTTGTGGTGATGGCGTCTGTGAGGAGGCAGAACTTTGTTCTACTTGTCCAGCTGATTGTGGCGAATGCCCCATGAGCCCTGTTACCAAGCTGGCCATTGGCCTGCCACTCAGCCTGCTATGCCTTTCCTTTATACTGACCGCAGTGGTAAGATTAAATACAACCACACATGTGAACACAACTTTTCTTTTTACAACGTCTGATTAATAACCTGTCTGTGTAGTGGCTGAGGTACCAGAAAGAGAAACTTTTGTGGGATGAAAGCTGGATCATTGACTTCTTTACGATTAAACAAGGTACGTTGATAATACAAATAGAATTGCTTATAGCTGAAATTAGTCTTGGAAAAAGCCTGAAAAAGGTCTGAAAGTTTGAAACAGATGGCCTTAAACTGAGATTACATTCATAAACCTTTGAGGTCATTATTTTGGATAATTTGTGGCATCAGATTGTCGCCAATGATTTCATACCTATTCTTGTCTATTCTACAGTCATTTGGCAGATGCTTTTATTCAAAGCGACTCACATTTGAAAGTAAGAACAACACAAGCAAGAATTCAAACGACATGGGGCATCATAATTTAGTGGTACTCGGTTTGCTGTGAGTCCAGTTGGACCCAGGTGCTGTCATGTAGTGCTAGAGGCAGTTTTTTCTTCTTTTTTTTTAGTCCTTTGTTTAAACACAAGATCACAATTTCATCACACAATATTACCTTTGGCATACTGTAAGTGCATGTAATTTTTCAGTGCCGAGTTCAGCCAAAGAGCTGGACAAATCTTTTTAACTCATTCCGACGAGTAGAAGTAGAAGAATTTCCGCTAAGTGCGGAAATGTTCCTTAAACAACTGAATCTTTAGCTTGGTCTTAAAAGTGGATAAGGACTCTGCGGATCGGACGGACTTTGGTAGATCGTTCCACCACCGGGGAACAACAGAGGAGAAGAGTCTAGCTACTGATTTAGCACCACGTTGTGGTGGAAGCACCAGGTGTCTTTCGCTGGCAGAGCATAACTGTGGAGAGGGAGTGTAGCTCTGGATTAAGGAGTGAAGGTAAGCTGGAGCCGTTTCAGTTATTGTTTTGTAAGCCAGAAGCAGAGCTTTGAATTTGATGCGTGCTGCAACTGGAAGCCAG
>JBAFSZ010000006.1:1248629-1270354 GCA_036919955.1 Melanotaenia pygmaea
ACTATCATGTACTATCAGGTACTATCATGTACTATCAGGTACTATCATGTACTATCAGGTACTATCAGGTACTATCATGTACTATCATGTACTATCAGGTACTATCATGTACTATCAGGTACTATCATGTACTATCAGGTACTATCAGGTACTATCAGAGGGAGAAAATGTGCAGCACTGACTGTCACTGGATTTTGGGGAAGTGATATCCGTCTGCCTGCTGCTGGTTTAAGTTTTAGTATTGATGTTTAAACAGGAGCTAAGACTTCATGTTTTCTTCAAATATGCAGTAATAAATATCAACCACTCTGTAAACAAACAGTGTGACGCCAGTGAGAATGAATGAATGAATAAAAGGATGGATGGATCAGAAAGCTGTCCAGCCTGCATCTTCTAAGATCCAGAGTAAAATAAGTTCACAGTCAGACAGGAGGTACAATACAAATCATAACTCATGTGGTTGCTGGTGTATCCTAGCAACGGGCTTATTGCATAACAATCATATAAACTGAACCTTTCAGCACCATTTTAACATGGTAACATCAGTGTTGGTGAAGATGAACATCATGGATCACATGGTCCTCAGGTTCAGACCCAGCAGCAGGTCCATCATCACGTCCAGATGAGGCTGAAGTTCTTCAGTTTACCATCAATCATCTGCAGCTGGTTCAAACTAAATGATCTCAGTAACTTTTATTCTATTATATGTAAGCAGGTAAAGACCATCTTGTATCTATCTGGCTTACATGAGGTCGGTCCTCTGTGTAACAGAGAGTAAATCCTGTATCATACTCCGTGAAGCGAGAATTTTGTTCCTGTTATCGACCACAAGAACAAGATAAAAGTTTGCATTGGTCCGGGCATTTCATCTTCCACATGAAGATGTGTTTTTATATGCAATAAACAGCTGACCCGGTTTTTTTCATATTTCAGGACGGGTCTGAGCACGCACCGGTGTCTGTGTCTTTATTTTCCACGAGCTTTATTTATGTTTATACTTTCTCACCACCTCAACTAGCTGTTCATTAGGCCTCAAAAAAGGCTAACAAGGCAGACTTACTGAAGTATTATTCAACATGTGAAATTCCCTGTGTTTTGTCTAGTGTCACTTCCTTTGTGTAGCTGAGTTGTTTCCAGTTTTGTTTAGAAGCTTCTCTTGGTACTCTGAAGAACTCTTTGTTTACCCTTTTCGTTACTGCTGAGTGCTAGATTTTATTAATAAACCTGCACAAAATGAGACAAAATTATTATTTTATCTTGTTGCCATGTTTGTTGATTGGTTCCACCAAATCTCAGTCCGAGGATTATAGTTGGCAACCCTGGTTTAATTTCAACGAACAGCAGTGTCAGTCAGTAACCGAGATAAACATGAGTAATGGGTAACTAATAAACAGCAGCTGGAGTCAGATTAATCTGAATTATAACGTTTTAACATAGAAAAGGTTGGTGAATAGTATTAAATATTGAGTTTAAAGTCTTAACATCTCCGGCACGTTAAACTTACTATCCTAACTGTTACGTGCATTGGTTGAGCTTTGATGCTAACTAAGCTAACCATTAGCCGTTTAATCTGCTAAATTCACAAACTCGAGACAAAGTTTTATTTACTAAAAGAAAGTTTAGGGACTTTACCACAGAATAAATCCTGTCCAGAGACCGTCTGCTGACTGAATCCATCTTTTCATCAAAGCTGGAAAAAGCTCCAACACATTTCCTGCTTGGTTTGTTTACGATGCTTCTTCTTCTACTACTAGCCTGCTAGCCTACTAGCTACTTCTTCTACGTTAATGTTTGAACAGCGTTTCAGATGCAATGTCGCCATCTTGTGCTTATAAATGCCAACTGCAGTTCAAACTTCTGCCTTCAGGTGAGAATAGCATGCTTCAGCTTTTTAAAATCTTTTAATAACATCTTTTTCCAGATATGACATAATATTATTGCTATTCAACGTTTTCCAGACATTTATCAGCCCGAATGAGCAACGTGGAAGTAAAAATTAATATATATAAAAAAAGTAAATTAAAGCAATAAAAGGAATAAAATAAGTAGGAAGTAATAGTTAAAACACACTTAAATGGTGGTGTCTACTGGTGACTTTCTTCTGACAGGACCTAATGTGCAGGCAAATAAATAAATGAGAAAATAGATGGATAAGTGAATAATCAGTGCCTAAACCACGAAACATAAGTTTGAGCCTAGATTTATATTATTTGTCATGAATTTCAAAATCTAATAAATGGAAATAATAATACTTAAAACACCTACTACACCAGTATGATTAAATTTTAAATAAATTATTTAAGCGTGGTGAGAAAATCAAATACTAAGATTTTTTTTTTATTTTTGGGACAAAATTATCAATCATTGGCAGATGTTCAAATATATATATAAACTTTAAATAATCGTTTGCGTATTAGAGCATAGAGAATTGAAATAGAAGACTAAAATTAATTAATTTAATTAAGCAAATACGAACCAATTAAGTCAATATCATTATTATTATTATTATTATTATTATTATTATTATTATTATTATTATTATTATTATTATTATTATTATTATTACTTAATGATTAATTGAATGAAACATAATTGAATGCTCATATACGTCCTTTATGGCTCAAGGGAAAAAAAAGAAAAAGAAAAAAGAAAACAAGGACCCACAATGCACCGCGGCCTGTGTTTCACTCCAGCTGTACCTTCGGTTCACCCAACACTCGACACAAATGTCTCCGTTTTTAACGATTGTCCCGTTTTAAACGGATCATAGCGGTGTGAGTTAGAAGGGTGATATCATATTTACTGCCAAATGCCGCCCACGGCGCGGAATTCTTCCCGGAGAAGAAGAAAAAACGCGGATGAGGAGGCACCGGAGCGAGCCGGGGAGTCTTCTGCACAGGTTCATGAAGCTAACAGCATTAGCATGCTAACAAACCACCAAAGTGGCAGTCTACCAGTGAGCCAAAATATATGTCATAATAAAGCCTATTTTTGCATGCGGTTGTCGCTGCTGGGAATTGTTAGATTATCTCATGATAAATTGGTTTTGCAGGACAATTAAAGTAGTTTTAGCGGGTTAGCTAAATGCTAGCTGAAAGATTTGTTAGTTTGAAAACAGCCAGTGTGGCCGGTGACACTGTCGTTTCAGCATTAGTTGACTTTTTTTCTGACAGAAAAATCCCATAATCAAAACATAGAAATAGAAAACAGGAAAACACACTAATATGATAGATCTGTTGCAAAATGCAGCTACATTTAACAGGTCATCCGCCATCACTGATGACATGCTTCAGCACCTGCTTGCCTAAGAGCTGCTGACAAATCTGAAGAGTGAAACTGTTTCTTAATTTCTTTGGTTCTGGTTATTGTTAGTTCTCCTCTGGAAGGTTAAGTTAAGATACCTGAAGGTTGCTATTTTGAGGGTTAAATAAATGTTTCCATGAAACGAGGAAGTCCCAGGTGCTGAACCTCATTGTAAACTTGGTCAAATGGAGGACATATTTGTTAAGAAGACCTAATCCTGTTTTTTTATTTGTTTAGGTGATGGCACCCACACGAATGAAGCTGCGCGTGCGTCGCTGTGACAATGCAGCCACAGCTGCTGCAGGAGGTGGTGGAGAGCCGGATAGGAGTAGAGAGGGCAGCAGGAGCAGTAGCAGGAGAAAAAACGCCACTAAGAATGCAGCAACAGTCGCCGCCGCCGCCTCCTCTTCCTCCACTCCTCCAGCCCCATCTGCCTCTGCGCGGGCCTTGATGGCGGCGGAGGAGGCGTCGCCTGACTCCAAGTGCCCGATCTGCCTGGACCGCTTCAACAACCTGGCGTACCTGGACCGCTGCCTGCACCGCTTCTGCTTCCCCTGCATCCAGGAGTGGTCGCACAACAAGGCGGAGTGTCCGCTCTGCAAGCAGCCCTTTGCCTCCATCCTGCACTCCGTCCGCGCTGAGGACGACTTCAAGGAGTACACGCTGCGGCCCACGCCCGCCAACAACAGCGTGGCTGCCACCGTTGCCATGGTGGCCGCCATGGCGTCAGCAGCACGGAGTGACCACCACATGAGGCTGATGCTGAGGAGGCACCGCGTGGCGGATGGTGGGGAAACCACGACAAGGAGGCGCCGGAGAGAGAGAGGAGGGAGAGGCAGGGGGGCGGAGGAGAGAACAGGGGTGTGGCAGTGGTACCTGGGCTCTCCTCCACTTCCGCTTCCCCCTCTTCCTCACCATTTTCCTGTCTCGAACATCGTCCCTGAGGATAGTGAAGAGGGGATGGATCTTAGAGGAGGTGGGGATGCAGAAGAGCGTGGGGTGGTGTTTGATGGTCTGACAGGCCTCGGGGGGGCGTCGGCCCGTCCGAACGACCGGTCATCAGAGCGTTTAATGACCCGCCTGGCGGAGAGGCTGCAGCTGCAGGGAGAAGGCAGACCGGTAACCCGGCTGAGGGAACGGGAGATGCTGGCTTTCCGCCGCGCGCTCTATCGATTCGGCATCCGAGTCCGCGGTGTTCCCGGGATAACTGGAAACCAGGGGCAACAGCAGCGTGACATCACGGCCGACAGCTTCCGTCGGACCCCCAGCAGCTTGAACAGGCTCCGCCCCTGGCTGCGGCGGGAGCTGACAGTGCTCTACGGTGCCCACGGCTCGCTGGTTGACATCGTCCAGCGCATCATCATGGCACGACTCGCCCGACACGGCTTGGAGGACATGCCCACCATAGAAGCAGAGCTGCGGCCATTCTTGTTGGCACGCACCGAGCACTTCCTGCACGAGCTGGTGAACTTCGCCCGCTCGCCGCTCAACCTGGACGGCTACGATGTGCAGGCCGTGTACGAGCCTACGGCCACCAACATAGACCTGGACAGAGTGAGCAGCTCCTCCGACGGCAGCTCCGTCATCGCCATATCTGAGGGCGAGGAGGAGGGGAGGGGAGGAGGGTCGGAGCAGGCTCTGAACGTTGACGTCACCCAAACAGGAAGCGCTCTCAGCTTGTCGGGCTGGGACGACGAAACACCAGGCCCCTCCTACTCCACCAGCGAGCCATCATGTTCGCTTCCACCCCTCAGCCCCACCCCTCAAGAGCCAGCCAATGAGGATGGAGGAGAGAAGGAGGGGGAGGAGGAGTGTCTGATTGTTGGGTACAAGAAGCCGATCGCAGAACGAACTCCTGAACTGGTGCAGCTCTCCTCCGACACCGAGGAGGAGGAGAAAAAAGAGGAGCAGACGTCTGAGAAGTCTCCGCCCTCTTTATACCTACCCATAATCCCCCCCTCCACTTCAGCCGCCTTCCGAGAGGAGCAGGACGCCAGGCAGAAACACGTCCAGGAGGAGAGCGAGCAGCGCCCACGTGCACGCTCGTTGTCGGGAAGTTCAGGGCGGAGCAGGAAGTCGGTGTGTTCGCTCAACCCGCTGTCCAGGAAGCAGCTGGACGGGGAGGCAGCCAGAGAGAGGAGGAGGAGGAAGAAGAGGAGGAAAAAAGGGCGGGACCGCAGCGGGACCCTCTACAACCCAAACCGCTCCATCTACCCCGCCATGATGCGACGCCGCTCCCCGTCACCGTTCCACTCCAGCATAGACTCCAGCTCGCCGCTGCCGCCCAGCCCCCTCGACTCCAGCTGGGACTTCCACTGCAACCAGATCTCCCCCCTCTCCTCCTCTATGTCCTCGCCCTCCCGATCCATGTCCTCCTCACCCCTCTGCTCCTCCCCGCCACCTCGGACTCCGCCCACCCCGACACTCTCCTCCAATGAATGCACTCATCATGGGGAGAAACCCGGCGGGAAGAGGAAGTACAAGAGCCGCCACCTGGACAGCGACTCCAAGGATCTTTCGTGGAGGCCGAGCAGCGGCCATCACGGGGAGAAGAGGAGGAAGAGGGGGAGAGATGGAGGGAGGTGGAAGGAGAAACAGAGAGGGGAGGGCCACAAGGAGAACCGGAGCTTCGGAGGAGAGAGGTGAGAGCGGACATGTTTATGTAGGGTTAAATTCTAAATACCAGCTTCACCATCAATCTCTCGGGTTTGTTCCTCTCGTTACGATGAATAGAAAAGTTTTCTGATATGCAAATGAGGTATTAAATAAGTATACATGCACTTATTTTTATATATTTTTAAAAAGATCTTCACCCTGGACTAAACCAAATTAAAAGTTGATGTTTTGTTCACATATTAGAGTGAAAGGTTTTTACAGAGAGGATGTCAGGACGTCTCCTCCACGTCACACAAATCAGAAGATTTACTCCATGTTTTTGAGATAAAGTCTTTTATAAATCAGGCTGTGAACGAGACAGAAAAAACTAGAAATGCAGACAGGAGAACCAGAAGGTTTGTAGGTGCAGCTGAAGGAGATTTTTATCTCTATGAGGGAGGAAAACAGCCTTTTAAGTTTTGGATGGTGAAATTCATCACTTTCTGGTAATAACACACAATTTATAGACATCAGATTCAATCAGATTAATAGAAAACAAGCAGACATCTATAACACAACAGAGCTGACAAGATGAAGATACTTTCGTCTTGTTGCTTCTCTGTTCTGGTTTCCTTCTCTGAACAACCAGCATCAACCTTGTTTCCCGTCTGTGGTCCTGCAGCAGCAGGAGGTCCAGGGAGGACCGGAGTCCCAGCGTGGAGATCATCTACGAGGGCATCATCGACTCCACCTCGACGCAGCCTCCAGCACGGAAACGCCGCCGCAGACGCCATCGCAGGATGCAGCACAGCAGGTAGGACTGGAAGCAGAAACACGCCGTCACACTCAACTCGGACTGGTTGCTACGACAACGGTCTCAGCGATCCACATGTAACCCTGAGTGATCTGGTAGAGGAGACCTGCAGGTTTAAAAACCTCCAGCAGGCGGCGCCTGCAGCTTCTTCTAAAGACAAAAAGTTGTCTTTTCTTCTACTTTTGGACAAGTCAAACCAAATTGAAGAATTTACTCATTTATTTAGCTTTTTCTTCCTCTTGCCGTTTTAACCGGATCAAATGCATGTTTGGTGTCAGGCTGGAGAGAGCTGGCCGCTGTTTGGTGGTTTATCCTCATCTTTACCTTTTTATTGTTATTGTTCTGAGATTACCTGTAAATTTAATCATAAATAGACAAACACCGACGAACACGTGACCTCCACCTTGGTGGATGTAATGAAAGTGGTAGTTTTATCTCAAGAAGAGAGAAACGTGTCGAGCAGCAGGTCAGCTGAGTCTAACGAGCCTAAAATCAGCGTCTTGACCACAGTTAGACGTTTCTTCCTCATCCTGATGCTCAGGTCGAACATCAGCAGGTCATCTTCACCGTGTCTGCGACTACCTGCTGCCATGTGATTGGCTGGTTAGATATTTGTGTGAACCGGAAGTAGGCGTGTCAGTTTTCTCATGGTTGTTCCTGATCCTCTCTTTCAGTTCTCCGGTGATCATAACTCTGGACAGCGACAGTAGCCATGACGACGCCAACAACAAGATGAACAGTGGCAGCAGCAGCCCACTGAGCAGCCAGCAGACCGTCGACTTCTCCGACCTTCCTCCCCTCCCGACGGGCCACTCCACCGCCATGGGCGGGAACCTGGACGCAGAACTCGGGGAGCTTCCGGCCGACATCCTGGACCGCGGATCCGACGGCTCGGAGGCGGAGTCGTTGGGTCCATCCAGGGCTGCCTGTAGGATCGACATCGACAGTGATGACAGCGACGTGGATGTGGAGAAGGTGGAGGATGCCGGCTCGCTGATAACTTGCAGCAATGATGAAACGGTGGATGACAGGAAGGTTTCCACGGCAACGGTGGGGGGACGGGAACATCCGTCAGACAGAAACTTGCTGGCCACCATCCTCAGTGACCTGAACCAGCTCTCTGCTTCCAGCCACGACTTTTCCCTGAACACAGAAAGGCGTTGTGATCCCGGTGTGGCTTATCAGAACCGGAGCAAGAATCAGACCGGCTGCTCCTCCGCCTCCTCGCCGCCTCCTCCGGAGCTGCTGAAAGACGTCAGCGACCTCCTCCCTCTCCTCAGACCGCTCAGAAACTCTCCACCACCATTAAAACACAAAGACACAGGGACGCCCCCCGTCTTTCCCAGAGACCTCCACCCTCTTCCTTCCTCCAACCCCGACCCGGTTCTGCTCGGCCCAGACAAACGGGCCACCCCCCCCATCGCCACCCTGAAGAGACACTTGGCCAACAGCTTGTCCCTGAGAGAAGAGCTGCCGTCTACAAGCATCACGCCCCCCACGCTCACCACCCCCCGACACTTACCACGCCTGGACTTCACTTTTCCCTCTGCGGAGTCACATTCCAGTTGCAACAGGACAGATCCCGGGAATTCCTCATCTTCCCGCAACTACCATTCAGCCAAAACCAGCTGGTCCACAGACAGACCAGCTTTCACCAGCTCTACCTCTGGAGGTGGTGGTAAGACGGAGAGCCTGGCTGGCCTCCACCCATCTGCATGGGTTGGTGTTTTCTCAGGAGCAAACTCTAACGATGCCATTCCAGTTCCACCTGCCGGCCCTGGCTCTGGCTCCGGCCGTGGTCTCGGTCCTAGCCCTGGTCCCATTCCCGGCTTGTCCAGTAAAAAGCAGATTCTGCTCGGTAGAGTTCGATCAGTGCCAACGGAGGCGAGCAGCAGCTCGTCACCGACCGACCTTCACCCCAAGAGTCCCAAACCTCCTTCAGACCTCCATCCTGAAAGTCCTGGTCCTCCTTCGCACCTCCATCCTGAAAATCCTGGTCTTCCTTCAGACCTCCATCCTGAAAATCCTAGTCCTCCTTCAGACCTCCATCCTGAAAGTCCTGGTCCTCCTTCAGACCTCCGTTCTGAAAGTCCTGGTCCTCCTTCAGACCTCCATTCTGAAAGTCCTGGTCCTCCTTCAGACCGCCTCCCCTCCATCTCAGCCTCAGGACAGACAGAAAACCACATTCCCACCAACGAACACCCGAACCACGCAGCCTTATCCCCGTGTCCTACTGAACACATCATCAACTCCCACACCTCGCACACGAAGGGCACTTCTGGGTCGAAACCGGGCCTAGGACTGCGGTCCAACCTTCTCCCCCAACCTCAGAACCACTGTGAGCCCGGCTCCGACCTCCACCTCCACCCCAAACTCCTCTCAGACAATCACATCACATCTGACTCTAAACTAGCTGAGAACCGGTCTGGTTTACCTCCTGATCCAGACTCTCTGATCCAGACTCTCTGAAGACATGAGGGAGACAATGTAAAGATGACTTTTGTTTTCTATGTTCTTTGTTAATGGTTATTGGTTTTAGTTGTGACCAAATTCTGATGCTGGTTGTCTGGATGTAAAGAATGAAGATAAATTCATTTTTCACCCAACTTCCACATTTTTTGTTTTTCTGGGACGACGGGATGTTTTAATGTTCGTTTGAGTTTGATTTGAAGATATTTATATTTTTATTTGCTGACATATGTGATGGTTTGCAAGAGTTGGACCCACCCCCCTTTAAAAAAAAAAGAAACTCAGAAAGTGACTGGAAATGTGAACATTACAAAGAATAATTCAGGGAACACATGAACAGCCAAATGAGTCTGTTTGTTGATGGTCGGGTGGGTGGACAACGCGGCCGTGGCGTCTCCTCGTCGGGATTTTACAAACTCTCATTCAGGGACATTAAAGCTGTTCAGAGCTGGAGAAGAAAATAGCTGGGTTCTGACAGGAAAACAACCACTGGCTCTTCTTCCTTGTCTTGACTGTGATGGAGGTAAACGATGAGAGGTTCACAGCTTCTGTAGGAAGAAGTTCTAAATAAAGTTTTGGTCAGAAAGTCAGAAAGTGTTTTGTCATTACTTTTCCATAAGTAACCCTGAAGGTTTTAAATAAGGTAAACTTAATACATCAAAACAGTGAGAAGGATTATTTTTCTCTAGAAGCCTTCTTTTATCTCCACATGTTTCTTTTAGGAGCTGTCATGTAGTTTGTGTTCCTGTTACTCATAAGTATGAAGTTGTAGTTTGACGTGATGCTGATCAGCAGGAAGCTGCTGCATCAGCTGAAATAGGACAGTTGTCACATTTAATGTGTTGTATACACATACTGCCATCTAGAAGTTGTTGTGGAAGCAGCTTTGTGCGTCACTATATAAAGTTCTTCACTTAGGAGCGGCATGGCTCAGTGGGTAGAGTGGTCGTCCTGCAGCCCAAGGGTTGCTGGTTTGATCCCGGCCCAGTCGAGCTCATGTTGGAGGTGTCCCTGAGCAAGCCGCCGAACCCCTGATGGGTCGTGGTTGAGCGCTTCCACCGTCAGTGTGTGAATGTGATGTTTGAATAAAAGCGCTATTTAAGTAACTTAGACTTCAGATTATGCTACATTTACGGTACCTCAGAAGTTGGTACTTCCTAAATTTAGCTAGTTGCTAAAAACATTTGATCCCTTCATTAGTTGTTATTGTTTACTTTACTGAAGAAATAACGGAGCCGGTGTTTTATGACCAGATGCAGAAATCTCTTATAATTGATGTTTTCATTTTTCATGTATTTGTAAAATGAAATTTTGATTTACAACTTGTACCTGAATGCATCATTGGTAACCCTTCAGTAGCAATCATTTATTATATTATATTATTATTATTATTATATATTCATTATAAAAACTATGGGTTAAATATTGGTCATACAAGCAACGTTTTTCCACGTCAGCAGCTAAAACGTAAATAAATGGAGCAGTGGGAATGTCCGGAGTTTATAGGGCCGATATGTGAAGTTTGGAATTATGACGTGAGTTTTCAGGGGTGTTATTCGTCCAGCAGCCGTTAGGTCTGGTTTGGTATAGACTGCAAATACCGGAAGTAGAACGGCCACCATTTTTGCGGTGGCACTTGTGTCTGTCATTAGAAATTATGAAGAGAATCGGATAATTTTCTGCTTGATATTGCTTATTGTTCAACATTTCAAGGAAATCTGGGAGGACATGTGCAGTTCTTGTTTGTTTTAACAGCAGTGGAAAACTTAAGTTGTGGAAAAAGCTGAAGAACACTGACCTTTAACGTCTATTATGACCTTACCGTGTGCAGTAAGCCTGAAAGTTTATTAAATATAAAATATCCAAGTTAAAGAGTCGATTCTACAAGTTAAAGAGCATCGAGCACTACTATCTACACATAGAGGTGGAAACAAAATAAATTTATTTTCTTAATAAACATGCGAAATAAAGCCAAACGAAAGACAATTCAGACCACAAGCACAGAAGGAGAAGAGTGTACGAGGTTAGGGCATCCAGAAATTATGTCACCTGGTAAGTTTAAAATCTCAGATCTTCAGATCTTCAGACAACCACAGAAAATAAAAATGAAATCTGGAAAGACAAGGTCTGAGGACCATAAAATCTATCAGGTGTAGTTTGTTCTCTCACCACCAGATGGAGCACGGAGAAAACGTTTGTCCTCTAACTCATCCGTCTATCCTCGCTCTCTTTCCACCTCCTTTCTCCTCCTCCTCCTCACGGGCCTCATAAGCAGAAAACTAAGAGGGATAATGCGTCTCAAGGGAGCGACGGAGACGGAGGCTCCGTTGGACTAATTAAGCCTATCAGGGTGCGATTAAATGGCTGTTAAACACACAGTCTGTGGTGGATCAGCGCCAAGTCCTGAATCCAGTCAATGACGGCGGGAAGGCCAGAGACCGAGACGCCAACAAAAACACTCATCTGGGAAAGAAACTAAAAATAATCTGCTCATGTGCAGAAAGATAAACAGTTTTTTATTTTTCCAAAGATGAAAACTCATCATCAGAATGATGGACATCTTTACTAAAGATGAAGCCGTTTTTCTTTAGAAAACCAATAAAAAGCATTGAAAAGGATTTAGATAATTAAATACTTTAATAAAAAATATATAAACTCACCATCTACTTTATTCGAATATGCTGGCATTTCCACACACAACCATCTCCAGGGTTTACAAAGAATGGTCCAAAGAAAGAGAATAAATATCCTGTTGCAGAGGCCAGAGAAGAATGGGCAGACTGGTTGGAGACGATAGAAATCAGCACTGGTTCCAGTCAAGGTGTGCAGAACAGCATCTGTGAACACACAACACGTCCAGCCTTGAAGCAGATGGGCTACAGCAGCAGAAGACACACCGGGTGTCTCCTGTCAGCTAAGAACAGGAAAATGAGGCTACGATTCACACACACTCACCAACACTGGACAGCTGTGTATTTAAATAGTCTTTGTGTATTTGTAAACTGTATTTGGCTGCTACTTTGGCCAGGTCTCTCTTGTAAAAGAGATTCTGAATCTCAGTGGGACTTCCTGGTTAAATAAAGGTATAAATAATTAAAAAAAAAAAACAATAGAAGATGGAGAAACGTTGCTGGTCTGATGAGTCTCCATTTCAGCTCCACATTCAGATGCTAGACATCATGAAAACATGGATCCATCCTGCCTTGGATCAACGCTTCAGGCTGCTGCTGGTGTCATGGTGGGGGGAGATTTTTCTTGGCCCACTTTGGGCCACTTAGCACCCTTTTGTGAGGTAAGAGGGGTCCTGGTAATTTGGTGGTTTGCATTTCAGATCAGGCTAAAAGCACTTGTTGCTACAGTGGTGGGACCCTCTTGAACTGTTCTCATCCTTCAGCTTCTTTAATCTCATTCAGTTTCTTTTACTTGTGTACTTGTGTCCTACATTCAGTTCTGGAGGCTTGTCGGCGTTTCTTCTGGACACTCTGTCTTTCCAGCTGCCAGCTGAGGTCAAGCTGAATGTTGTCCTCAGCAGAAGGCTCAAAAGAACCCGGACCAGTTTTTAAACCATGTAAGCTTGTAAAGTAAACACGTCTGCAGCTGCAGCTTAAGAAGAGCTGTGGAAGTGTTCCACCAGTCAGAGACGTTCAGCACACTAACCACAGAATGTCTGGGAACCTGAAAAGTCCTACCCCTCTACTAGAAGCTGTTTTCAGGGAAAGTTTTGGAGAGAGGGTAAGTTTTTTTTTTTTTTATCTGGTTCAGTGTTTTCCCTACCATTATATTAAAGGGGCTCCCCAGCCCGCTAACAGCAACCCCCACCCTCCCAAGAAGGTCAAGTTCATTTTATCCTCCCCTCTCTATATTCTAACAGAACCTGGTCTGTTTTTAATGGTTGCCATGGCACTGCTCAACCAACGATTTTTCCCATCCAATACCAAGCAAAATTCAATCTGATACTGATACTTTTTACAAGAACTTAATGTGTTTGGGAAGTGGCTTTAAAGCAGGCTACACTGGGGACAAGAAGTCATAGTTCACATATATAGTATAAATAATATATAGTATTTTGTGACTGAAATTACCAGTAAAATAGACAGATAAATATACAACATTGTAAATAGTACCTGGATAGTACCCAATAGTACCTGATAGTACCTAATAGTACTTAACAGTATCTGCCTGCAGCATCAAAGGACTCCAAGAGAGACGTCTGTCTCACCTTACTGCTCCTTCCTCGTTACAATTTAATTATATTCTGTGTTCTGATTGAATCTTAGATGTTTAAGGGGATTTGTGGTGTTGCTATGGAAACCTCTATGCCATCGCACAGACAACATACAGCACCGCTGCTGTTCAGCCCCATGACCGCTATGGATTGAGTGAAGGACACGCTGCTGCAACGCTACGCTTTGCCTCATTTTACATGAAACTATGACAGTAGAAGAAAAAGTAGCTACTTACCACTATATTTCAGTTAGTGATAAACTTATATTTTAACATGAAGATTGATGCTAGAACAAAAATAACTGGTATTCGAGGTATCGATATTTCAGTATCGCTCCGTACACCACCAGTTCACAGTCTTCTACAAAGTCTTGAACCCTTTGACTTAAAACAAATCTGACTTTATCCAAGATTCTGTTCACAGACGGATCCGGGCAAACACCGGCAGTCCTTGGATGACCCCCCATCACTGCTGTGGTTGCATTTCTGTGCGTGTCAGAGCAGAAAAAAAGATCTGAGAAAATCTGCAAGTACTTGCATTTCTTGGCTGGAAGAGGAATAGAAAAAAAGTTAAATCTGCTTCCTTAGAAAAACTGAAAAGGGTTTCAGTTTGGCTTCCTGAGAGTCATGTGACAAATTAAAGTGCTGTGATTGGTTCCTGTGCTTTTCCCTCCTTTGTAAAGTATTTAGGAAATATATAAAATGGATGTGTTCCCTGAAGGCAACACGATGCATTAGAGGGTTAAACACATCTTAGTCTAATCAATCTAAATTTGTTAGTTTTACAAGCAGCTTTAAATTTTCTCCTCAAAGACAAACCGGGTGGATGCACTTGTTTTGTTTACTGTGTTTGCATTCAGAGCTGATCTGATGCTGTATGAGCAGATTTCTGATAAACATCCATGACTTACGTCACAGCTGTTTGTGTCAGGACTGATGGGCTCCGCCTCTCCTTCTATCAGGCCACGCCCACATTCTAGAACACTGGTGGTGGGCCATTGTTAGCGCAGTTGCCTGGCAACACGGCACACCGTCGTCAGGGACAACCAGCCTCTCCGTCTTTCTCTGTCTGATAGCAACACCATTACAGAGATGACGAGCCCACGCACACGCTCAGACACACACAGCTTCCATCTTGTGGCAGGAAAATTTCACACCAACAGGAAAACATATTGTTCATTTTCATGCCGGCTCCCTCCTCCCGTCCGCTCGCATCATTACTCACCGCGCTGCATGATGCAATCACCTGACATCCTCCACCCGCTCGCTGCTCATCTTTGAAATGCTTTATTATAATTCAGCACATGAAGAGGTCACAGAGACAGATTACATGAGGAGGAGGACAGACACACAACACAAACGTCCCCTTCCTCCATCTCCTCCTCATCTCCTCACCCAGCCTGAGAGGAAGAGGATGTTTGGGTTCGGCTCTCACAAAGAAGCAGGAGAACATTTTCCTCATGATACCCAGAAAATAAACCGAAAGTAAAACTGAGAAATATTTCCAACATGTCTGCAGGCGCAGAAACTGAAAATAAAAACAGTATTCGGGATTATTTTTGGAGTAATTATCAACATATTTTCCTCTGAACGCTGGTTAGGTGAAACCAGGGGGATCTTACATGAATACAGATTCTTTGTGATTGACCAAAATTTCTGTTTTTGCTGCAGCTTTTGTGTGTTTGGTTGTTTCGCCTTGCAAAAGCACCTGAAACGTATTTAAAGTAAATCTTCTATTAAATCTTCTGATATTCCAGCATTATTAACTGTAATAATTCCTCTGGGAGATCATTTCACCATTCAGCAGCGTGCTTTTGAAGCTGAAAAAGAGAAAAAATTTGCAGCGTTTTCATCAGATCTTGATGTTAAAGACTCATCGTGGTTATTTTTCCCGTCTGTTTGCACATTTCTGACATTCTCCGGTGATATTTTGCTCTAAAAAAGTGTTTTTTCTGTTGATAACTTTCATTTGTCTTCCACAACTATGAGCCCATTTACATGCACATGAAATATTTGATCAGTATCTGATTTCTGTTATCAGCTTATATAAGTGATCATGTAGACACCATAATCTGATTATGTATTATCAGATAATGGCAATTATATGATTACAGATTAACACACCAAGATTTCTCCCTAAAGCGCTGATGTGTTCATGCATGTAGACCCGTATATCAGATTTATTATTTTTACATCTGCACGTGTTCAAAAAATCACCTTTTCCTATCTTTTGAACGCCTTTAATTAGAAACATAAACGGTAAATGGCCTGTACTTATATAGCGCTTTTATCCAAAGTGCTTTACATGTATGTCACATTCACACACTGATGGCAGAAGCTACCATGCAAGGCGCTCAACCATGACCCATCAGGAGCAATTAGGGGTTCGGTGTCTTGCTCAGGGACACCTCGACATGAGTTCTCCGGGCTGGGCTCGAACCGGCGACCCTTGGGCTGCAGGACAAGCACTCTACCCACTGAGCCATGCCGCCCCAGAAACATGGAAACAATCCTGTCTCAACGTGAGGGGAACACAACAGAAAAACATGATGACGTGAAGCCACAGCAGGAAGTCGGTGTGTAGATGACTAAATCATTCGTGTGCAGTCTGTTTTGCGTCTTATTCTATATTAGCAACTAACACCATGTTCGAATGGATGTTTGAACATGTGGATACTCTGAAATAAATCTAATAATGGACTGGGAAATGTAGATCTGATCATAGATGATCTGATTACTCCCAGTTACCAGATGTTGACATGTAAACGGGCTCAGTGTTGCAGCGGTATTCCTCTGACCATGCACAGTCCTTAGATGTGGTTTTGGCAGCAGATGCGACACATTTTTCTCGCTCATGTCTGCATGTTTATAATCAGAAACATGGAAGTGGAAGATGTTTGTATCCTGGGGAATGTGGAAGAGCACTATGATTTGTCAAAGTTGCATTAAAGTTGCTGTGATGTACCAAATTAGCGTTGATAGTTACGACATAGCAAATTCCTGAAACAACTGTCGTAAAGAAAGTGTGAATAGTTGTCTTTAAAAACATCAAACCTTAGTTAGGTTTTGTACTATTTTTTGCTGGCTGTGTGAACGGGGCATGAAATGACCCTTTCCTGACACTAGAGGGAGTAATGCAAAGTTTAATTCACAAAAGAATTAGCAGCTCAGTTACTGCAGAATAAAGTTGCTTTTTTACGTTTCTAGAAACCACAGAAACTGTTGGTCTTCTAGCAAGAATAGTCTCATATCATTTCCATTGTGTCATACATACCTTTTTACATCAAAAGTGGTAGTTTTTTCAGTAAATTAGCAGATTAAACTCTTCCTTTTTGCCAATAGTAACATGTTAATATCAACGTATTTTTGACTGAACCGTCAGCCCAAAGAGCAGAACTGACACTGAGCTTCCAGCTGACTCTGTAATCAGTTAAAATTGTTCGGTTTGTTTAGTCTATCTGAGATGCTATGAATGGTAAGCCTGCTTGGTGTTTCTGTTTAGAGAGAAATTATATTCAGCTGGGTCTTTCCACTGATGCCATGCCAAGTCAGACCACATGAACACCCATAGAGTCATGTGATGATGGAGTTCAGTTTAAACAGCTCCTCTTTTGTGCTTGAAGGTTTACCAGTCACGCCATATAATTTTGTTTTCTTATTTTTCGAAACCCGACTGGGTCATTTTGGTGTTGATGTCTAACAAAACAAGTAAGAACAAAAAAAAATGAGCGTAGAATAAATCAGATGTAAAAATGTTTGAGTTTGGCTCTAAGTTTCAGCCTTTTTTCAGATAACGGTATTATTGAGATATTTGTTTCTCATTTATAAAATTCAGATTTGCATAAAAACTGAAAAACTTAGGCCAATAAGCACCATGTGGGCACCAAGCATTAACAGGCTAGCGCCAACACAAAGTTTCCATCGCTACAGCCACAGCTACACAGGTATGATGGCTTAGTTACATACCGTTATGAAACCTACCCCCCCCCCCCCCACCCCCCAACTGAAAAAGTGTAAAATATAGAAAATAATGTGCTTGCAACATAGTAAAAATGTACAATTCTGTCTGATGTAGAAGAAGAAACGTCTTGTTCGAGATAAACAGCTTGAAAGTCAAGTCTTTCCACCACCGCCCCTCCAACCTCCAAATATATATGTGCTTGTTGGTAAAGACAAACGTGTTTTTATTCTTAATGTGGGAGCATTTGCCAAAAAAAAAAAAAAAAAAAAAAACACAATTAAATTAGACTAATTCTTGGTTTCTAGAAACATAAAAAGGCAATGCTTTACTGCATCTTGTGTCAAAATAAAGCTTAAAGCTAGACTTGTGAAGAACCTTCAAACTGAGGAAAGTTGTGTCATCTGTCAGCAAGCTGTCTTTTTTTCTAGAGACAAAACTTGAATCTCCGGAGTATCTGACCATGTTGACCCACAGACGTGTTGGAAATGACATGGTTGTTGTCAGGAATGTTCTAGTCAGTTCTTTTTTAATGTCAGAGTTTGGCTCAGAAGATCCGAAAGGTTCCTCATGAATTTCTATCTGCATTTAAATTGCAGCTGGACGATCGTGTCCTCACCACATGGTACAATATGCACTGATACAATAACACAAACTGGTTCTGAACTCTCTGCGAGGTCCTGACCAGGGTCTCACGAGTACAGACTACAGAAATCTGAATGTTTGGAACAGAAGGAGTGAACATTTTAGAAGAGAAAGAAGAGGAAGAAGACAGAAGTTACAAACCTCCCGCTGCCATCTTTTGTGCAAATACAAGAAGTCTGCTTATAAAAGCAACTGTAAGTGTGACTGCGCCCTGAGAACTTTCCAACTCCAGATAAATAAAATAAATCTCACCACACTGTTAGGAAACAGAGCCCAGCAGTAAATAAAATAAATAAATAAAAGATGAAACACCAGATTCCTCATGAACTGGATCCGCTATGGACCGTAGAGAGTTAAGAAGCAGCTCGTGCTCTTCCAGTATGAACGCCGGCCAGTGAAAGTCAGTCAAGGTGCCTTTAAAGTTCTGAGGAGGAGGTAGACAGAAGAGACAGATAACAGTGACGTGGTAGTTGTAGTCCTACGGCAGGTAAGCTGTAGTCATAGTAACAGTCTGGGATCACTTCCCACTGAGGTCGGTTTGAACTCCCTCTTTGAGCTTGTCGGTCGGTTTTGGTCAAACTGAAACCGTCTCTCTGGTTTAGTCCTGAATCTTCCTGGTTTGGCTACAATGGGGTTTGACAAGAGGAAGAAGAGGAAGAGGAGAAAGGCAGTTTCATCACAGAAGAGAGGAGTGTTGATCAGAGCTCTTTAATGAGAAGCATCAGTTTGACCTCATCGAGCTTCCGGGTCGTAATGACTTGCATATTGACGTGAGCGTCACTTACAGGTCAGAAACAATAAATACTAGAGGTTGTGCCTGGAATGAGCCCAGGAAAGATTTGCTATGGGATAACACATCTGGACAGCTTTCCGATCGAGCATCCAATGCTGGGACAATCGTTGCACCAGTAATCTATAACACTCAGGACAGAGGTCCCGATCTGAGTATATGATCATTTTAACTGGCATTGCAGGGGTAATGAGTCAGATTAATGAGACATCACATTTTTAGAATCTAAGATACTGAGATATGTCGTAAAGCTTTGCTATGCTTCCTGCTGAACGATGTGGAAATGCAGCTCCAAATAACTTAAAATGTACAATTAAGCCCAATTTCAACCAAGGGATCCAGTTCAGGACAGGAACGGTCAGTACGCATATTTTTGCATTTAGCAGGCAACACTTGGGAAGGATGCCAGACTATCAGACTTGTCCTACTTTTCTGGAGCGTAACTCAGCTGCCTGGACTTGATGGTCCAGCACAGAGCAAACCATTACATTTACCACATTTACAGATCTGAGTATCTGAGCTCACACTCTGATTCTCCTCCTCTTTCCTGAGATCAAGCTGATCCCTTTCCTCTCTTCAGCGGGCTTCCCGGTCCAGCTGAGATTGGATTTGTGGGCTATAACTTGTTCTCCACTCAGGATTTAAATCCTGCTGTAAAGCCTCTGGCTCAGTTCCTGAAGCTGTGGTCCGTGATCTGTCTTGGTAGCTTCCTGCTCGGCCTCCAGCTCTGCTGGTGGAGGGAGGGCTAGAAGAACCAACGAAATGCTTCGCCTGTTGGGACGGAGGGCGGCCGCTGAGAAGGAGACAGAAAAAAGTGTTGTTGGATTTTTACAGTTTGTGATGTGAGAATTACAAGTCATATGGTTAAAAGAAAAACAAACATCCCAAAAGCATTATGTACCTTACTATGAGCCCTTGGAACAGCTCTATGATCGCTCTACCTCAGATAAAACAAAGCAAACGCTGGTCTTACTTCTCTGTTTGTGGGAGGCTTTGTAGCCAAAGACTGTTTATTCAGGGGAGGAAAATCTGGAAGTTCGTTCAAACTAAAGCACATCTGAGGCGGAGACAAACTGACGTAAGATCAACAATGCATGGAATTATCGTCTCATAGAAAAGAGTCCTTTGGTTTAAATGATTATAAATTGGAAATTTAACCATTAATACATCAGGTCTTTTGATCACTTTAATCTGATCTTTTGTTTTTGGATTCATGATGTTGTACATGGTCCAGTTATTGATAAAGGATCTGGAAATCTGAAGTTAGGTGTCAGTGCATTTATTTTAATTTTAATAAATTATCAAAAGTTGGAAAAAAAAGCTTCAAGCTTAGTAGTTAATTTTCTATTAACCAAATAAAATAATGTTATCTGTAGTCTTTAGACTGCAGAACACTGTGTACATGATCCGTCTGTGTTACTGACGGAATTATTTTTATTTTCTAGAAACACAAATTTTCCCTTATAAGAGCAAATAATATTATATTTCACAATATCTCCCAAATCAGTCATGACCTCTCAGGTACACCACAGCCCCTTGTCTCTTAGTCTGTCATCATTAACTAGCGTAACACATGCTGCACGTTGCGACACGTCAGGCTGGACGGCAACATGGAAACGGAGAATTTGTGTCAGACAGACGACTGTTCACTAAAATCTACTGTGTTGCTTTTGTTGGGTATAAAATGCTTTGTTTCCACCAGCAGATAAAGTACGTCAACCACCACAAGGAGCATCACATTTACTCGTTCTACTCTAAGTTTTCTACGTTTTCTAAGTTTTATTTTTTCTATTTCTAAGAAATCTTTTATTTTCTGCTGACATGTACAGAAATGCCGCTGCAGCAACGATGGAGGGTCTACTTCTGCTAGTTTCCTGCATTTATCTATACAACAGGAGTTTGGGTAGTTTTTACCATAAAGTGATGCAATAGGTCACTTTAGGGAAACTTTATGCATCTGATCCACGCGGCGCTAACGGGTTAAAGTTTAAAGCAGATGTTAGACTCAGAAACTTTTGGTGGAATATCCCTTAAAGCCAGAGGAATCAGCTCCAAGTGATTCCTGTTTGAAGTTATCAGTCAGTTTGTTCTGGACTCTGCGGGACGAATATCCTGTCAGAACACACAAGAACGAAGAAGTTCCCAGACTGCTTTAATGTTGATTACACAAAGTAAACTTTACGCCTTGCTCAGAGTCTGTCAGGTCGACTTCAAAGGCAGCAGAAAAGGGATGAGGCAAGAGTGTGAAACCACCTGCTAGCGCGCGCACACACACACACAAACACACACTGTTGTCACTTGCCGTTAGCCTCCACAGGTCCAATTAGCGTGTAATTGAAGAAGATTATGGCTGGTAATTCACTGTCTTTCTAACACACACACACTCCGTGTTGTGGTGTGTGTTCACAGAGTACATGTGTGAAGATGAGGGAATAATTAGTGTTAGTTTGTAAAGATTCCCACAGGAAGTGTGTGTGTTAGAGAGACGTATGGAGTCATCAGTGAGGTCGAAAACCAGAGTCGATGAATTATTGATCCTCACTAATTCTCATGGCACTCACACACACATAAACACACACACACACGCAAAAGTAGATAACATAAATATTCTCCTTCCCCTCTCTCCACCGGCTCGATTTATCGCCATGAATCAGCGGAGAGTCGGAGTGTGTGTTTGTGTGTGTATGCTGGCTGGCAGCCAGACCTCGGCAGGCAGTGAGCTCTCGCTTTTCACCACCCACCATCTGCACAGCACTCACACACACACACTCAGCGGGGTGAGCGATGCCTTCCAGCTCACGCCTCACTGCCACTGATCTGGGTTAACTGAGCCAGGACACACACCAACATGCCTGCACACACACCAACACGCCTGCACACACATACACACAGGCCTGCAGGCACACCAACACGCCTGCACACACACC